>APFE031516905.1:28160-66384 GCA_000404065.3 Pinus taeda | reverse complement strand
TAAATTTTATTTATTTGTGTATTGTTTTATTTCATTAAAAAACAAAAGAAAGAGAATGGATATAATATATGTTAATTTATAAGATAAATTGTTTTATTATTATGAATATCTAAAATTATTAATGTGGGTTGTTTTAAGTGAGATTTGTGAGATTTTTGGAAGTTGTGGGTTTTTTTGCTTTAATTTCTTTAAGTGATATTTGTGAGATTTTTGGAAGCTGGTGGGTTTTTTTGCTTTAATTTCTCTAGAATTTAACATGAATTTATTGAAATCACAAGTTTGATGGGTAACCCTTACACAATCAATTGCCTTAGGGTTTTTTAGGGTGTTGAATCCATATATATTGTAAAAAAGCCAGTTTAAATAACACAAATCAAGATTTCACCTCAAATTAAAAACAACTCCTTATTAATGTATTGCTTCAGTTTTGTAAGATGCATATTAGTTTTATAAAGTTATTTTTTAGTTTTTTGGAAAAATCTCTCATACCACTTGAGTATAAATTGGTCAATATTATCTCACCATAAATAATATCTTTTGATTTTTAAAGAACATTTATTTAATTTATTTTTTAATAAAATAGTATATTTTAATAATAAATAATAAATATAAGTTATTTATTATGACAATTCAAAATTATTAATGTATTATTGTTTTTCCTTAAAATTCATGTATTGTTTTAATTGATATTATGTGACCGTTTTTTAAAATAAAAGTTCATTAGTAAGTTAAGTTTTGGCTTATATAAGTGCCTATTTTCCCTATTACATTTGGCTTATATATTCTAACATATTGGGTAGCAACAAATTCTATTTATTTCTAGTTAAGAAGGGATTTAAAACACTTGCAGGAAAGAATTCATTTTGTTTGATGGAAGGTTTTCATGGAGTTTGAAACGTAGTTGAAGGTGTCTCCTCCTTTCATTCCTTGTTAATTGATATTTCCTCTTTCCGTGGATGAATGTTGCATCGATCGTTCGAGCCTATGTTCTCAACAAACTTTTTTTCGACCATATTTCGCAGAGATTGAAGAGCTAGTTAAATGTGGGCACAGTAATGATTAATCTCGTGGAAGGAGTCCTCGAGGTTGGTGCATTGGTGATATAGGAACCCAATTCTGAGGAGCACTGATCCTTCCACTGATTGTGCAAAGCTTTGACCTATTCCAGTTCTTCTTGAATGGAATTTCAATGAGAGCAACAATGATTTGGATCCATGGATCAAGGATCGGGGGAACTGGAGGCACTGATCTTAGAAATAAATGCAGATGGCACAAAGTCTTGCGGGAGTGCAAAGAGAGAAGGAGAACTACATAAAAAATAAAGGAGGCCCACAACAAGGAGAAAGGCAGAGACAGGGGCAAGGAAGTGAAGTAGGATGAGGATGCTTGGAAAGAGGCAGCATAATAGTGCAAGGAGGGGAAGAGGGAAATTTAAGGAAGAAGGAGAACAAAGAAGAAGCACGTGAACCATAAGGAATATCAAGCTTGGATATGTGATCAGAGAAAGAGATGAGGGATACGAATTCAAGGAGGGGCTCCTATTCGCTTGGGAGTTGGAGCATTGAATAGAAGAGATATGTTGGAGATTTTGAATGAGAGAGTCCACAGATGGGAAGGGATAATTTTTAGAATTAGCAGAGGTCCTTTGATGCGTGTGAACCGAAATGACATTAGGTAATAAACTTGATGGAGATCTCCCAATTGATCATAACCTCTCCTTGGGGTCTGCAACAAGATTTATTTTCTAATTCACCAACCCTACCATTGTTTCCTTTGAGGACATGATAATAAGAGATCTCTCCTAGATTCTTCATTTGTTGTTGAATTCATGAAACAATTTTCCTAATTTCAACATTCTTTAGGGTCAATATTTTGACCATCTGATGAATGAGGATGGTTAAGTCACTAAACATGATCAGATTCATGAAATTTCGATCACATAGAATCTATACACCCAACAAAAAACCGTAGGCCTCAACTCTGTTATTAGATTCAGTCCCCAATCTCCAGTAAAAAGAAATGGACACCGACTCCATATGATAATAAAAAATGACACCTCTAGCACCAGAAATAGCAGGATATGATTTGGATGCTCCATCAAAGAATAGACAGGGCCTCTTGAGATATTTTCACCAATCTTTGAAATCCTAGCCTTTCATATGAATCTTCCATTTATCTCGACCGAGCGTATTTCTCCTGGGTAAACAAATGAGGTTGGGGGATTGATCCAGAACAAAATTGAAACAATGTCACTCTTCATATTGGAGGAAATTAATATAAATTTTGTTGTTCCCTTTTGATAAAATGGTTTCCATTGAAAGGCTCCATGATTTAGCCAAAGTTTTCATGATTTCAGGCTTTATGTTTTGGAAGATAGACATATTCCTTGCTAACCTGAACTGCCAACAAAAGCAAGCTAGAAGGAAAGTCTAAAACTGTTTAACCATGAATTCGTTTTTGAAGGAGTATAGATAGTTGGATTTCCAATTGAAAAAGATGTCAGATAAACTAAGATTGGAATTAACATGGACTTGGAGGGGGCTTACTAGGTTTCCCAATAATTCATTGAGAATTTGCATGTGATGAATAGATGGTGAATGGTTTCCTCAACATTAGAACATAATGGGGGAATATAGGAGCCATATATGCCTCATTTTCTGAGATTATATGATGTGATAATTTTCCCTTTAAGCATAGTCTATATGAATACTTTGATATCAGGGAGGCTTTCAAATTTCCAGACTATTTTCCAAAGAGTTCAAACATGTCGTTAATCAAGATCCTCTTGGAGTTTTCCATATCTAGATTTAACTGAATAATCTCTTCCGATTGGTTTCCATTTGAAGTTATCTTATTTCTTGAAGCGAATTGGGGTCAGTCCCTTAAGGTGGTGAATAAGAAGGTTCCACTACTAGAGAAGCTCAGGGGGGATTGCAGGAGAATTCCATCCTTCCCAAGAATTGTCATGATTATTCCAGGAGGAAATTTTATCAAGGTTTATAATGTCTTTGTTTTTAAGCCAAATCATGAGATGTTGTATTTCTTGTAGTGAACAGTTGTTTATGTCTTATCCCCTCGAGGCATTCTTGAAGTATTGGCTTGGATTATGGGTAGAACTTTTTTACAAAGCTTCCATATTTGCGAGCAAGGTCTGATAGGAAGCTGAGAGGAGAGAAGGTGGTGTCAAGAAGTGTTGATGTATTTATGTTCTAATACGTTCTTCCACCATGAAGCTTCTCCCATAATGAACCTCCATATGAGTTCTTCTCCGAGAGAAATATTCATCAATCCAAGAAGCCGGATGGAAATTCCTCTTTTTTCATAAGGAGCTGAAACTTGAAACTAGAGTACTAAACTGAATTTCTTGGTCTTTTATTTACCTCCCTACCAAAGAAAAATTATTTTGATTAGTTCAATTTTCTTTTGAATCCTAGTTGGAGCTTGTATAATTGAGTATTGATATAAGGAGATGGAAGAGAGAATACATTTAATCAAGGTTATGCTCCCAGCCAAATTAAGCCATTACATTCCCCAATTCTACATTTTCTTCTTCATTTTTTCTATAGCTTCTACCCATACCTTAGACTTCATGGTACCTTTTGATATTGGAAGTCCTAAATGCTTGAAATGAGACCAATTTGATTTGAAATGGATACCAAAGATTTGAGAAATATGTTCAAGATTTCGAATAGGGGTGTTTCATCCAAATATACTTCTCTTTACATTATTGACAAGACCAGCCAAGGCCTCCAAAAATTGATCCAATATGGATTGTTGAGGAGGTAAATCCCCTTTGCGAACAGAGGCGATCCCTACTAGCCCAGACTGGGTCTAGCAACAATCATCAAACGCTATAGCATAAGTCCCTAATTGCAAATTAACAAACCAGTGATGAAGGCCTACCTGGATTCCGACGCTAGTGCTTGTAGAAGAGGTGGTGCTCCCGTTCCTTTGCTTTGGCAGATCACAATCCCCACGATCTCCGTGAATAGACACCTGCACATACAAGAAATGACACAAACACAAGCATAAAATCCAGCGTATGCAACTATATATGAGTCAGAAAGGATATAACTCATCATCATCACAAATAACAATAAGAGTGGAACCATAACCAATAGTGGTTCATTAATAATAATCAAAGAAGAATACAACCAAGTTCTGACGCTAGATTCTCCTTTGGCTGGGTAGTCAGCAGCACATGTCTCGCAAAGCTTGTTGGGAGTAGGGACAAGCCTCTCTCTCTTTGGTTATTGGACAATAATCTCCTTACTTGGATTTGGCCTTATGGGAATTAAGAAGGCCCTTGCAGCATGAAGCTCTTGGAAACTTGACAATTCTGAATCTCTGGAACTAGCTTGCCAAGGAAAATGGACAAGATTTTATAAATGGAGGAAGGGTAGTTGGGATCATCAACAATAATCATGGGATTGGCCATATCCCCAAGGAAGCTTCCATGAGAGGTGGCAAACCACTTCCCTTCTATGGAAATCTGTAGCCAAACCACCCAACTCAAGATAGATGCAGTCCAGGAATTTGTTAGGATGAAACTTCCGCCGTTTGTTTGTTAAAAAACACCACTGATTATGGTTGGCACGGGTGCGACTCTATGACAGAGTGCCAACTGGCATACCCTCTTTGGAGGATTTACCCCATTGGCATGAGGGCTACACTATGAGACCGCGCCAATAGAAAAAGGGCTATTTTTAGGGTTTTTAGCAGGAGATGTCTTCAGGGAAAATAAAGCTCATGTTCAGGGGAATGTAATCCAAGTGTTTGTAGGCCATGTCACTTCTCATAGGTCCCGGAACGAGTCCTCCAAGATACGAGAGAGGGGTAGTAGGGATGGTGACAAATTGTTATGTAACAGATGCCCCCTAAAGCATGAGGCTCGAGAGAGAGAGAGGGGTGAAATGGTTTACGAGAACATGTCCAACCGAAAACACTACTGCCGGGAAACCTGCGTGGAGAAGTACAAATGATATCTCAAATATATGATATATGTGGTATGGGCGCAACCATCCATAGTAGAGTACACAATAATCTAGATCCAAGGTACGGATGCAGCCATCCAGTGAGGATCGATAAACAGACTCAGGCATGGTCGCAACTATCCAGTGAATGAGTCATGTAATAATCATAATAATCCACAAAATCACAGCCTGGATCCCAACAGACAAAATCAGGGTCTTGCGCTCCATCTCGATCTGGACAAAGTACAAGTTCAAGCATGCGAATATAGGAGTCGAAGTCGAACATGCAGGAACATTGTCTGATTACCAGCCAATGATGAAAACTGTTAACAGACGTGAGAGGTACCACCAATAATGACAATGGCCCTCAATGTACTATAGGTACAATCTACGGCGTGCGAATTAGTGAGCCGGCGTCGAACACCCGTAGAATCATTCGATCGGAGGCCAATGATGAAAACCTCACGTCGAATGTGAAGAACCTTCCATTGAGGCATGGAGGCTCCAAGGCACCAGCAGGGAGTCTCTAAATCAACTTCCTGGATAATGAGCTGAAGTCGACAGGAAGTGACCTTGATTGAAGGTGGGCCATAGTGTTTCCCACATCATCGACGCGAGACAGAGGAAGGTAATGTTTTTGTGAATCAGGATTATATGAGTTATTAGAGGGAGGTTGATATTTCGTAGAGGTTGAATTCTCTTGAACATATCGGTGGCACGATAGTGGACTTGGCAGTATTTGACATCAATTGATTAGAGGTCATGGTGAAAAGACAAAGAGCAGATGAGATGTCATATAGGATCACCCAAACCCACGGAGGAAAGTGAAAAATGAGATGAGATGTCCCCACCCAGACACGAATGCAGACAAGTGCCATGTTCAAAAGCGACATACTGCCTACATGAAAATGATTCTGGTCCTATTTTCCCCACAATATTCCATGATTTTTTGAGGAAATCGTAGATTTCCACTATTGGCTCTTTATTTCTTCGACTTGATTTGCGCACCACTATTACTTTATGTGTCTTCTCTTCTCCTTCCACAATGCCAGTCGCCATGACTAATCGTATGGACCACATGGTGGGAAGGTAAAAGAACCTTCCTGTAAGAGGATTGCACACAACAAGGGTTGTCGATATTGGCTTACTGTCCACCATTTGTTCTGACCTGACCAGGAAGAGGCCTTTGGCCGATCCCTCGCAAGTTATATGATTAATTACAGGCTCTTCCCGTAGGAAGAAAAGGGAGGAGGTGCATTTCTTCCATGTTTGCGTGTAAAAACAGTAAGCCACACAATGTTCACGAGCCTTTACAGGGATCAGAACCAGTAATGGACTCTGATTGGCAAGTGACTCAGCCCATTGAGTAGATATAAATTCACTGGATGCAAATATGGCATTCCATTGACTGCACACTCTGCGACATGTACAGATGCATTCGAATGGCATCCACGCCAATATCTTCTCTTGCAGTTCCTTTGGCAGGAAAGAACAGCCTCGGCACCTACTACTCGTGCTCTCCATTTCCATCACTTCTCAATCATTCACAGCGACAAATTTTGAGCAAGCCTTAATATCTTCAAAAAAGATGTGTGCAATATTGAGGAATTCTTCGTCTCTTTATAGGGCACTGTAATAAACTAGAATATCTTGTAACAATAAAAGAAAATCAATGTGAATGTTTTCTCAAAAATAAAACCTAATCGTAATGTGAACGTTTTTTCATAAATAAAATCTAACCTAATTTGGTTTTTTTTACGAAGTCTTGTTTTTATTAATTTTCTAATAAAATAATTTTATTAAATAAAATAGTTTATTAAAAAATATTTATTAGTATGAAGATTTATAATTTTTAAGGAATTTAGACTTCTGTGATCCATAACATTGTTTAGAGAATTTTCAGCCTAATTACATAAATATTTTTTTGACGCGTTTCGAATCAACTAGTGTGGTCCATCGTCATGACAAGTTGAAGAACCAATCCAACTTAGTGTGGTTCATCGTAAGGACAAGTTGAATAACCAATCCAGCTTAGCTTGTTAAATAGTATATAGATTAATTATAAAATTATATTTGAGAGAAGATATAATTTATTAATTTAAGTTAAAAATGGACCATTAGATTTAAATAAAAAATTATTATTAAATAAATATATAATGTACCTATAATATTAATTTAGTTTGAGTTGGTTCGTTTTTATGTATATGCATTTATAAACAAGTACATTAACAAATGAATACTTTAATTATAGAATTTACCTAATTTAACTAGTTTCCATAAATAATAGTAATTTAATATATCAAGATTATTATTTATTCGACTGGGTATTTTAATAATAGTGTTGGAATAATAAATTATTAAATAAATTTAGATTATTTAATAAATAAAAATTATTAAATTAATTGAAAATTTTGTATTAATTTAATTTCAAATGACCATTAGATTAAAAGGATAAATAAAAAATATTACTAAATAAATATTCTTTGTACCAATGATAATATTTTAATTTGAATTAGTTCGGTTTTGGATATAGTTATACATTTATTAATTTAATTAGGTTAACAATTGAATACTTTTATTTACCTAATTTATTGGAATGATAAATTATTAAAGAAATTTAATTTATTTAATAAATATTAATTATTATATTAAATATAAAATTTATTAATTTAGTTTCAAATGATAAATAAAAATATTATTAAATAAATATACCATATACCAATGATATTATTTTAATTTAAATTAGCTAGGTTTTGGATATTTATACACATTTATTTAGTTCTTTTATTACATAATTTACCTAGTTTAACTAATTAAATATAACAAGGTTATTATTGGTTTGACTCGGGTCATTAGGTCAGAAATAGAAATAGCCGTTGGAGTCTCTGCACATACTATTTAACAAGCTAAGCTGGATTGGTTCGAAAAGCGTGGACAAAAGAATATTTATGTGATTACGTTGAAAATTCTCTAAACAAATTTATAATTTTATTTAATTATAAAGAGTCAATATAAGAGATGCATATTTGTTTAATGGGATTATTTTTTTAAATGGAAATCTGGTTATGTTATTGATTATGAGAGGGTCAAATTTATTTATTTATGGTTTAATATAATTTTAAGTTTTTTAAAGGTTTGGTTTAACTTATAAATAAAATGGTTTTTTCACTACAATATGGTATACAATTTCAAGCAAGAATGTGATTTTTTGTTGTTAAATTACTTTTTTGAATGCATAAATGGATCCAACAAACTAAAAAAAAACTCATTTGGTCTATAAATTAGACTACAATATTTTTAAATAATTTTTTGGTAAAATAATTTATTTTAATTATAAATAATAAATGTAAGTTAATTTATCTTGACATTATCAAAATTATTATATTATTTATATTTTATTTATTCATATATTATTTTATTTCATTGCAAAATATAATTTTAATTTAGATATCATTTTTTTAGGATTCAACTATGACCATTTCCATGAGAGGTAGTTATTGAGACTACCTCTCATGAAAATGGTCATAGACTAATAACTTAATGCATTTGAATCCAAAAAAGTGATATCTAATATAATGCACTCTCAAAACCCTTCAATACATAATTTTAATTTTTTAAATATTATCTTTTATTAAAATAATTTATTTGAATCCAAAAAAGTGATATCTAATATAATGCACTCTCAAAACCCTTCAATACATAATTTTAATTTTTTAAATATTATCTTTTATTAAAATAATTTATTTGAATTATAAATAATAAATGGCAATTAATTTCCTCGACAATCATCAAAAATTTTGTAAATAATTTATTTTAATTATAAATAATTATCAATAATAAATATAAGTTAATTTATTTTTACAATATCAAAATTATTGTATTATTTAAATTTTATTTATTTGTGTATTGTTTTATTCATTAAAAAACAAAAGAAAGAGAATGGATATAATATATGTTAATTTATAAGATAAATTGTTTTATTATTATGAATATCTAAAATTATTAATGTGGGTTGTTTTAAGTGAGATTTGTGAGATTTTTGGAAGTTGTGGGTTTTTTTGCTTTAATTTCTTTAAGTGATATTTGTGAGATTTTTGGAAGCTGGTGGGTTTTTTTGCTTTAATTTCTCTAGAATTTAACATGAATTTATTGAAATCACAAGTTTGATGGGTAACCCTTACACAATCAATTGCCTTAGGGTTTTTTAGGGTGTTGAATCCATATATATTGTAAAAAAGCCAGTTTAAATAACACAAATCAAGATTTCACCTCAAATTAAAAACAACTCCTTATTAATGTATTGCTTCAGTTTTGTAAGATGCATATTAGTTTTATAAAGTTATTTTTTAGTTTTTTGGAAAAATCTCTCATACCACTTGAGTATAAATTGGTCAATATTATCTCACCATAAATAATATCTTTTGATTTTTAAAGAACATTTATTTTATTTTTATAAAAGTATATTTAAAATAATTAATACTAAGCTAGTTATTTATTATGACAATTCAAAATTATTAATGTATTATTGTTTTTCCTTAAAATTCATGTATTGTTTTAATTGATATTATGTCACCGTTTTTTAAAATAAAAGTTCATTAGTAAGTTAAGTTTTGGCTTATATAAGTGCCTATTTTCCCTATTACATTTGGCTTATATATTCTAACATATTGGGTAGCAACAAATTGCATTTTCTATTTATTTCTAGTTAAGAAGGGATTTAAAACACTTGCAGGAAAGAATTCATTTTGTTTGATGGAAGGTTTTCATGGAGTTTGAAACGTAGTTGAAGGTGTCTCCTCCTTTCATTCCTTGTTAATTGATATTTCCTCTTTCCGTGGATGAATGTTGCATCGATCGCTCGAGCCTATGTTCTCAACAAACTTCTTTTCGACCATATTTCGCAGAGATTGAAGAGCTAGTTCAATGTGGGCACATTAATGATTAATCTCGTGGAAGGAGTCCTCGAGGTTGGTGCATTGGTGATATAGGAACCCAATTCTGAGGAGCACTGATCCTTCCACTGATTGTGCAAAGCTTTGACCTATTCCAGTTCTTCTTGAATGGAATTTCAGTGAGATAAACAATGATTTGGATCCATGGATCAAGGATCGGGGGAACTGGAGGCACTGATCTTAGAAATAAATGCAGATGGCACAAAGTCTTGCGAGAGTGCAAAGAGAGAAGAAGAACTACATAAAAAATAAAGGAGGCTCACAACAAGGAGAAAGGCAGAGACAGGGGCAAGGAAGTTAAGTAGGATGAGGATGCTTGGAAAGAGGCAGCATAATAGTGCAAGGAGGGGAAGAGGGAAATTTAAGGAAGAAGGAGAACAAAGAAGAAGCACGTGAACCATAAGGAATATCAAGCTTGGATATGTGATCAGAGAAAGAGATGAGGGATACGAATTCAAGGAGGGGCTCCTATTCGCTTGGGAGTTGGAGCATTGAATAGAAGAGATATGTTGGAGATTTTGAATGAGAGAGTCCACAGATGGGAAGGGATAATTTTTAGAATTAGCAGAGGTCCTTTGATGCGTGTGAACCGAAATGACATTAGGTAATAAACTTGATGGAGATCTCCCAATTGATCATAACCTCTCCTTGGGGTCTGCAACAAGATTTATTTTCTAATTCACCAACCCTACCATTGTTTCCTTTGAGGACATGATAATAAGAGATCTCTCCTAGATTCTTCATTTGTTGTTGAATTCATGAAACAATTTTCCTAATTTCAACATTCTTTAGGGTCAATATTTTGACCATCTGATGAATGAGGATGGTTAAGTCACTAAACATGATCAGATTCATGAAATTTCGATCACATAGAATCTATACACCCAACAAAAAACCGTAGGCCTCAACTCTGTTATTAGATTCAGTCCCCAATCTCCAGTAAAAAGAAATGGACACCGACTCCATATGATAATAAAAAATGACACCTCTAGCACCAGAAATAGCAGGATATGATTTGGATGCTCCATCAAAGAATAGACAGGGCCTCTTGAGATATTTTCACCAATCTTTGAAATCCTAGCCTTTCATATGAATCTTCCATTTATCTCGACCGAGGGTATTTCTCCTGGGTAAACAAATGAGGTTTGGGGATTGATCCAGAACAAAATTGAAACAATGTCACTCTTCATCTTGGAGGAACTTAATATAAATTTTGTTGTTCCCTTTTGATAAAATGGTTTCCATTGAAAGGCTCCATGATTTAGCCAAAGTTTTCATGATTTCAGGCTTTACGTTTTGGAAGATAGACATATTCCTTGCTAACCTGAACTGCCAACAAAAGTAAGCTAGAAGGAAAGTCTAAAACTGTTTAACCATGAATTCGTTTTTGAAGGAGTACGGATAGTTGGATTTCCAATTGACAAAGATGTGAGATAAACTAAGATTGGAATTAACATGGACTTGGAGGGGGCTTACTAGGTTTCCCAATAATTCATTGAGAATTTGCATGTGATGAATAGATGGTGAATGGTTTCCTCAACATTAGAACATAATGGAGGAATATAGGAGCCGTATATGCCTCATTTTCTGAGATTATATGATGTGATAATTTTCCCTTTAAGCATAGTCTATATGAATACTTTGATATTAGGGAGGCTTTCAAATTTCCAGACTATTTTCCAAAGAGTTCAAACATGTCGTTAATCAAGATCCTCTTGGAGTTTTCCATATCTAGATTTAACTGAATAATCTCTTCCGATTGGTTTCCATTTGAAGTTATCTTATTTATTGAAGCGAATTGGGGTCACTGCCTTAAGGTGGTGAATAAGAAGGTTCCACTACTAGAGAAGCTCAGGGGGGATTGCAGGAGAATTCCATCCTTCCCAGAATTGTCATGATTATTCCAGGAGGAAATTTTATCAAGGTTTATAATGTCTTTGTTTTTAAGCCAAATCATGAGATGTTGTATTTCTTGTAGTGAACAGAGAGATGGATTACTCATGATTCTATCCATCCAGATGTTTATGTCTTATCCCCCCGAGGGATTCTTGAAGTATTGGCTTGGATTATGGGTAGAACTTTTTTACAAAGCTTCCATATTTGCGAGCAAGGTCTGATAGGAAGCTGAGAGGAGAGAAGGTGGTGTCAAGAAGTGTTGATGTATTTATGTTCTAATACGTTCTTCCACCATGAAGCTTCTCCCATAATGAACCTCCATATGAGTTCTTCTCCGAGAGAAATATTCATCAATCCAAGAAGCCGGATGGAAATTCCTCTTTTTTCATAAGGAGCTGAAACTTGAAACTAGAGTACTAAACTGAATTTCTTGGTCTTTTATTTACCTCCCTACCAAAGAAAAATTATTTTGATTAGTTCAATTTTCTTTTGAATCCTAGTTGGAGCTTGTATAATTGAGTATTGATATAAGGAGATGGAAGAGAGAATACATTTAATCAAGGTTATGCTCCCAGCCAAATTAAGCCATTACATTCCCCAATTCTACATTTTCTTCTTCATTTTTTCTATAGCTTCTACCCATACCTTAGACTTCATGGTACCTTTTGATATTGGAAGTCCTAAATGCTTGAAATGAGACCAATTTGATTTGAAATGGATACCAAAGATTTGAGAAATATGTTCAAGATTTCGAATAGGGGTGTTTCATCCAAATATACTTCTCTTTACATTATTGACAAGACCAGCCAAGGCCTCCAAAAATTGATCCAATATGGATTGTTGAGGAGGTAAATCCCCTTTGCGAACAGAGGCGATCCCTACTAGCCCAGACTGGGTCTAGCAACAATCATCAAACGCTATAGCATAAGTCCCTAATTGCAAATTAACAAACCAGTGATGAAGGCCTACCTGGATTCCGACGCTAGTGCTTGTAGAAGAGGTGGTGCTCCCGTTCCTTTGCTTTGGCAGATCACAATCCCCACGATCTCCGTGAATAGACACCTGCACATACAAGAAATGACACAAACACAAGCATAAAATCCAGCGTATGCAACTATATATGAGTCAGAAAGGATATAACTCATCATCATCACAAATAACAATAAGAGTGGAACCATAACCAATAGTGGTTCATTAATAATAATCAAAGAAGAATACAACCAAGTTCTGACGCTAGATTCTCCTTTGGCTGGGTAGTCAGCAGCACATGTCTCGCAAAGCTTGTTGGGAGTAGGGACAAGCCTCTCTCTCTTTGGTTATTGGACAATAATCTCCTTACTTGGATTTGGCCTTATGGGAATTAAGAAGGCCCTTGCAGCATGAAGCTCTTGGAAACTTGACAATTCTGAATCTCTGGAACTAGCTTGCCAAGGAAAATGGACAAGATTTTATAAATGGAGGAAGGGTAGTTGGGATCATCAACAATAATCATGGGATTGGCCATATCCCCAAGGAAGCTTCCATGAGAGGTGGCAAACCACTTCCCTTCTATGGAAATCTGTAGCCAAACCACCCAACTCAAGATAGATGCAGTCCAGGAATTTGTTAGGATGAAACTTCCGCCGTTTGTTTGTTAAAAAACACCACTGATTATGGTTGGCACGGGTGCGACTCTATGACAGAGTGCCAACTGGCATACCCTCTTTGGAGGATTTACCCCATTGGCATGAGGGCTACACTATGAGACCGCGCCAATAGAAAAAGGGCTATTTTTAGGGTTTTTAGCAGGAGATGTCTTCAGGGAAAATAAAGCTCATGTTCAGGGGAATGTAATCCAAGTGTTTGTAGGCCATGTCACTTCTCATAGGTCCCGGAACGAGTCCTCCAAGATACGAGAGAGGGGTAGTAGGGATGGTGACAAATTGTTATGTAACAGATGCCCCCTAAAGCATGAGGCTCGAGAGAGAGAGAGGGGTGAAATGGTTTACGAGAACATGTCCAACCGAAAACACTACTGCCGGGAAACCTGCGTGGAGAAGTACAAATGATATCTCAAATATATGATATATGTGGTATGGGCGCAACCATCCATAGTAGAGTACACAATAATCTAGATCCAAGGTACGGATGCAGCCATCCAGTGAGGATCGATAAACAGACTCAGGCATGGTCGCAACTATCCAGTGAATGAGTCATGTAATAATCATAATAATCCACAAAATCACAGCCTGGATCCCAACAGACAAAATCAGGGTCTTGCGCTCCATCTCGATCTGGACAAAGTACAAGTTCAAGCATGCGAATATAGGAGTCGAAGTCGAACATGCAGGAACATTGTCTGATTACCAGCCAATGATGAAAACTGTTAACAGACGTGAGAGGTACCACCAATAATGACAATGGCCCTCAATGTACTATAGGTACAATCTACGGCGTGCGAATTAGTGAGCCGGCGTCGAACACCCGTAGAATCATTCGATCGGAGGCCAATGATGAAAACCTCACGTCGAATGTGAAGAACCTTCCATTGAGGCATGGAGGCTCCAAGGCACCAGCAGGGAGTCTCTAAATCAACTTCCTGGATAATGAGCTGAAGTCGACAGGAAGTGACCTTGATTGAAGGTGGGCCATAGTGTTTCCCACATCATCGACGCGAGACAGAGGAAGGTAATGTTTTTGTGAATCAGGATTATATGAGTTATTAGAGGGAGGTTGATATTTCGTAGAGGTTGAATTCTCTTGAACATATCGGTGGCACGATAGTGGACTTGGCAGTATTTGACATCAATTGATTAGAGGTCATGGTGAAAAGACAAAGAGCAGATGAGATGTCATATAGGATCACCCAAACCCACGGAGGAAAGTGAAAAATGAGATGAGATGTCCCCACCCAGACACGAATGCAGACAAGTGCCATGTTCAAAAGCGACATACTGCCTACATGAAAATGATTCTGGTCCTATTTTCCCCACAATATTCCATGATTTTTTGAGGAAATCGTAGATTTCCACTATTGGCTCTTTATTTCTTCGACTTGATTTGCGCACCACTATTACTTTATGTGTCTTCTCTTCTCCTTCCACAATGCCAGTCGCCATGACTAATCGTATGGACCACATGGTGGGAAGGTAAAAGAACCTTCCTGTAAGAGGATTGCACACAACAAGGGTTGTCGATATTGGCTTACTGTCCACCATTTGTTCTGACCTGACCAGGAAGAGGCCTTTGGCCGATCCCTCGCAAGTTATATGATTAATTACAGGCTCTTCCCGTAGGAAGAAAAGGGAGGAGGTGCATTTCTTCCATGTTTGCGTGTAAAAACAGTAAGCCACACAATGTTCACGAGCCTTTACAGGGATCAGAACCAGTAATGGACTCTGATTGGCAAGTGACTCAGCCCATTGAGTAGATATAAATTCACTGGATGCAAATATGGCATTCCATTGACTGCACACTCTGCGACATGTACAGATGCATTCGAATGGCATCCACGCCAATATCTTCTCTTGCAGTTCCTTTGGCAGGAAAGAACAGCCTCGGCACCTACTACTCGTGCTCTCCATTTCCATCACTTCTCAATCATTCACAGCGACAAATTTTGAGCAAGCCTTAATATCTTCAAAAAAGATGTGTGCAATATTGAGGAATTCTTCGTCTCTTTATAGGGCACTGTAATAAACTAGAATATCTTGTAACAATAAAAGAAAATCAATGTGAATGTTTTCTCAAAAATAAAACCTAATCGTAATGTGAACGTTTTTTCATAAATAAAATCTAACCTAATTTGGTTTTTTTTACGAAGTCTTGTTTTTATTAATTTTCTAATAAAATAATTTTATTAAATAAAATAGTTTATTAAAAAATATTTATTAGTATGAAGATTTATAATTTTTAAGGAATTTAGACTTCTGTGATCCATAACATTGTTTAGAGAATTTTCAGCCTAATTACATAATATTTTTTTGACGCGTTTCGAATCAACTAGTGTGGTTCATCGTCATGACAAGTTGAAGAACCAATCCAACTTAGTGTGGTTCATCGTAAGGACAAGTTGAATAACCAATCCAGCTTAGCTTGTTAAATAGCATATAGATTAATTATAAAATTATATCTGAGAGAAGATATAATTTATTAATTTAAGTTAAAAATGGACCATTAGATTTAAAAAAATAAAAAATTATTATTAAATAAATATATGATGTACCTATAATATTAATTTAGTTTGAGTTAGTTCGTTTTTATGTATATGCATTTATAAACAAGTACATTAACAAATGAATACTTTAATTATAGAATTTACCTAATTTAACTAGTTTCCATAAATAATAGGAATTTAATATATCAAGATTATTATTTATTTGACTGGGTATTTTTAATAATATTGTTGGAATAATAAATTATTAAATAAATTTAGATTATTTAATAAATATAAATTATTAAATTAATTGAAAAAATTTGTATTAATTTAGTTTCAAATGGACCATTAGATTAAAAGGATAAATAAAAATATTATTAAATAAATATACTTTGTACCCATGATAATATTTTAATTTGAATTAGTTCGGTTTTGGATATAGTTATACATTTATTAATTTAGTTAAGTTAACAATTGAATACTTTTATTTACCTAATTTAAATAATTTATTGAAATAAAATAAATTTAATTTACTTAATAAATATTAATTATTATATTAAATATAAAATTTATTAATTTAGTTTCAAATGATAAATAAAAATATTATTAAATAAATATACTATATACCAATGATATTATTTTAATTTAAATTAGCTAGGTTTTGGATATTTATACACATTTATTTAGTTCTTTTATTACATAATTTACCTAATTTAACTAATTTCTTAGAATAATAATAATTAAATATAACAAGGTTATTATTGGTTTGACTCGGGTCATTAGGTCAGAATTAGCCGTTGGCAATATAGCCATTGGAGTCTCTGCACATACTATTTAACAAGCTAAGCTGGATTGGTTCGAAAAGCGTGGACAAAAGAATATTTATGTGATTACGTTGAAAATTCTCTAAACAAATTTATAATTTTATTTAATTATAAAGAGTCAATATAAGAGATGCATATTTGTTTAATGGGATTATTTTTTTAAATGGAAATCTGGTTATGTTATTGATTATGAGAGGGTCAAATTTATTTATTTATGGTTTAATATAATTTTAAGTTTTTTAAAGGTTTGGTTTAACTTATAAATAAAATGGTTTTTTCACTACAATATGGTATACAATTTCAAGCAAGAATGTGATTTTTTGTTGTTAAATTACTTTTTTGAATGCATAAATGGATCCAACAAACTAAAAAAAAACTCATTTGGTCTATAAATTAGACTACAATATTTTTAAATAATTTTTTGGTAAAATAATTTATTTTAATTATAAATAATAAATGTAAGTTAATTTATCTTGACATTATCAAAATTATTATATTATTTATATTTTATTTATTCATATATTATTTTATTTCATTGCAAAATATAATTTTAATTTAGATATCATTTTTTTAGGATTCAACTATGACCATTTCCATGAGAGGTAGTTATTGAGACTACCTCTCATGAAAATGGTCATAGACGAATGACTTAATGCATTTGAATCCAAAAAAGTGATATCTAATATAATGCACTCTCAAAACCTTTCAATACATAATTTAATTTTTAAAATTTTATCTTTTTAGTAAAATATTTATTTTAATTCATAAATAATAATGCAAAAATTAATTTATCTGGACAATATCAAACATTTTCTGTAAATAATTTATTTTAATTATAAATAATTATCAATAATAAATATAAGTTAATTTATTTTTACAATATCAAAATTATTGTATTATTTAAATTTTATTTATTTGTGTATTGTTTTATTCATTAAAAAACAAAAGAAAGAGAATGGATATAATATGTTGATTTGTAAGATAAATTGTTTTATTATTATTATTATTAATATCTAAAATTATTAATGTGGGTTGTTTTAAGTGAGATTTGTGAGATTTTTGGAAGCTAGTGGGTTTTTTTTGCTTTAATTTCTCTAAAATTTAACAGGAATTGATTGAAATCACAAGTTTGATGGGTAACCCCTACACAATCAATTGCCTTAGGTGTTTTGTAGGGTGTTGAATCCATATATATTGTAAAAATGCCAGTTTAAATAACACAAATCAAGATTTCACCTCAAATTAAAAACAACTCCTTATTAATGTATTGCTTCAGTTTTGTAAGATATATATTAGTTTTATAAAGATATTTTTTAGTTTTTTGGAAAAATCTCTCATACCACTTGAGTATAAATTGGTCAATATTATCTCACCATAAATAATATCTTTTGATTTTTAAAGAACATTTTTTTTATCATTGATTTTTAATAAAATAGTATATTTTAATAATAAATATTAAATATAAGTTATTTATTATGACAATTCAAAATTATTAATGTATTACTATTTTTCCTTAAAATTCATGTATTGTTTTAATTGATATTATGTCACCGCTTTTTAAAATAAAAGTTCATTAGTAAGTTAAGTTTTGGCTTATATCAGTGCTTATTTTCCCTATTACATTTTCTATTTATTTCTAGTTAAGAAGGGATTTAAAACACTTGTAGGAAAGAATTCATTTTGTTTGATGGAAGGTTTTCATGGAGTCTAAAACGTAGTTGAAGGTGTCTCCTCCTTTTATTCCTTGTTAATTGATATTTCCTCTTTCTATGGATGAATGTTGCATCAATCGTTCGAGCCTATGTTCTTAACAAACTTCTTTTCGACCATATTTCGCAGAGATTGAAGAGCTAGTTCAATGTGGGCACAATAATGATTAATCTCGTGGAAGGAGTCCTCGAGGTTGGTGCATTGGTGATATAGGAACCCAATTTTAAGGAGCACTGATCCTTCCACTCATTGTGCAAAGCTTTGACCTATTCCAGTTCTTCTTGAATAGAATTTCAGTGAGAGCAACAATGATTTGGATCCATGGATCAAGGATCGGGGGAACTCGAGGCACTGATCTTAGAAATAAATGCAGATGGCACAAAGTCTTGCGGGAGTGCAAAGAGAGAAGGAGAACTACATAAAAAATAAAGGAGTCCCACAACAAGGAGAAAGGCAGAGACAGGGGCAAGGAAGTGAAGTAGGAGGAGGATGCCTGGAAAGAGGCAACATAATAGTGCAAGGAGGGGAAGAGGGAAATTTAAGGAAGAAGGAGAACAAAGAAGAAGCACGTGAACCATAAGGAATATCAAGCTTGGATATGTGATCAGAGAAAGAGATGAGGGATACAAATTCAAGGAGGGGCTCCTATTTGCTTGGGAGTTGGAGCATTGAATAGAAGAGATATGTTGGAGATTTTGAATGACAGAGTCCACAGATGGGAAGGGATAATTTTTAGAATTAGCAGAGGTCCTTTGATGCGTGTGAACCGAAATGACATTAGGTAATAACCTTGATGGAGATCTCCCAATTGATCATAACCTCTCCTTGGGGTCTGCAACAAGATTTATTTTCTAATTCACCAGCCCTACTATTGTTTCCTTTGAGGACATGATAATAAGAGATCTCTCCTAGATTCTTCATTTGTTGTTGAATTCATGAAACAATTTTCCCAATTTCAACATTCTTTGGGGTCAATCTTTTGACCATCTGATGAATGAGGATGGTTGAGTCACTAAGCATGATCAGATTCATGAAATTTCGATCACATAGAATCTATGCACCCAACAAAAAATCATAGCCCTCAACTCTGTTATTGGACTCAGTCCCCAATCCCCAGTCAAAAGAAATGGACACCAATCCCATATGATAATAAAAAATGACACCTCCAGCACCAGAAATAGCGGGATATGATTTGGATGCTCCATCAAAGAATAGACAGGGCCTCTTGAGATATTTTCACCAGTCTTTGAAATCCTAGCCTTTGATATGAATCTTCCATTTATCTCGAGTGAGGGTATTTCTCCTGGGTAAACAAATGAGGTTGGGGGATTGATCCAGAACAAAATTGAAACAATGTCACTCTTCATCTTGGAGGAACTTAAAATAAATTTTGTTGTTCCCTTTTGATAAAATGGTTTCCATTGAAAGGCTCCATGATTTAGCCAAAGTTTTTGTGATTTCAGGCTTTATGTTTTGGAAGATAGACATATTCCTTGCTAACCTGAGCTGCCAACAAAAGTAAGCTAGAAGGAAAGTCTAAAACTGTTTAACCATGAATTTGTTTTTGAAGGAGTATGGATAGTTGGATTTCCATTTGACAAAGATGTCAGATAAACTAAGATTGGAATTAACATGGACTTGGAGGGGGCTTACTAGGTTTCCCAATAATTCATTGAGAATTTACATGTGATGAATAGATTGTGAATGGTTTCCTCAACATTAGAACATAATGGGGGAATATAGGAGCCGTATATGCCTCATTTTCTGAGATTATATGATGTGATAATTTTCCCTTTAAGCATATTCTATATGAATACTTTGATATTAGGGAGGCTTTCAAATTTCCAGACTATTTTCCAAAGAGTTCAAACATGTCGTTAATCAAGATCCTCTTGGAGTTTTCCATATCTAGATTTAACTGAATAATCTCTTCCGATTGGTTTCCATTTGAGGTTATCTTATTTCTTGAAGCAAATTGGGGTCACTCCCTTAAGGTGGTGAATAAGAAGGTTCCACTACTAGAGAAGCTCACGGGGGATTGCAGGAGAATTCCATCCTTCCCAAGAATTGTCATGATTATTCGAGGAGGAAATTTTATCAAGGTTTATAATGTCTTTGTTTTTAAGCCAAATCATGAGATGTTGTATTTCTTGTAGTGAACAGAGAGATGGATTACTCATGATTCTATCCATCTAGATGTTTATGTCTTATGCCCCCAAGGGATTCTTGAAGTATTGGCTTGGAGTACGGGTAGTGCTCTTTTACAAAGCTTCCATATTTGCGAGCAAGGTCTGGTAGGAAGCTGAGAGGAGAGAAGGTGGTGTCAAGAAGTGTTGATGTATTTATGTTCTAATACTTGCTCCCACCATGAAGCTTCTCCCATAATGAACCTCCATATGAGTTCTTCTCCAAGAGCAATATTCATCAATCCAAGAAGCCAGATGGAAATTCCTCTTTTGTCATAAGGAGCTGAAACTTGAAACTAGAGTACTAAACTGAATTTCTTGGTCTTTTATTTACCTCCCTACCAAAGAAAAATTCTTTTGATTAGTTGAATTTTCTTTTGAATCCTAGTTGGAGCTTGTATAATTGAGTATTGCTATAAGGAGAGGGAAGAGAGAATACATTTAATCAAGGTTATGCTCCCAGCCAAATTAAGCCATTACATTCCCCAATTCTACATTTTCTTCTTCATTTTGTCTATAGCTTCTGTCCATACCTTAGACTTCATGGTACCTTTTGATATTGGAAGTCCTAAATGCTTGAAATGAGACCAATTTGATTTGAAATGGATACCAAAGATTTGAGAAATACGTTCAAGAGTTCGAATAGGGGTGTTCCATCAAAATATACTTCTCTTTACATTATTGACAAGACCACCTAAGGCCTCCAAAAATTGATCCAATATGGATTGTTGAGGAGGTAAATCCCCTCTGCGGACAGAGGCGATCCCTACTAGCCCAGACTGGGTCTAGCAACAATCATCAAACATTATAGCACAAGTCCCTAATTGCAAATTAATAGACCAGTGATGAAGGCCTACTTGGATTCCAACACTAGTGCTTGTAGAAGAGGTGGTGCTCCCGTTCCTTTGCTCCTGCAGATCACAATTCCCACGATCTCCGTGAATAGACACCTGCACATACAAGAAACGACATAAACACAAGCATAAAATCCAGCGTATGCAACTATATATCAGTCAAAAAGGATATAACTCATCATCATCACAAATAACAATAAGAGTGGAACCATAACCAATATTCGTTCATTAATAATAATCAAAGAAGAATACAACCAAGTTCTAATGCTAGATTCTCCTTTGTCTTGGTAGTCAACAACACATGTATCACAAAGCTTGTTGGGAGTAGGGACAAGCCTCTCTCTCTTTGGTTATTGGACAATAATCTCCTTGCTTGGATTTGGTCTTATGGGAATTAAGAAGGCTCTTGTAGCATGAAGCTCTTGGAAACTTGACAATTCTGAATCTCTGGAACTAGCTTGCCAAGGAAAATGGACAAGCTTTTATAAATGGAGGAAGGGGAGTTGGGATCATCCACAATAATCATGGGATTGGCCATATCCCTAAGGAAGCTTCCATGAGAGGTGGAAAACCACTTCCTCTCTATGGAAATCCATAGCCAAACCACCCAACTCAAGATAGATGTAGTCCAGGAATTTGTTAGGATGAAACTTCCGCCATTTGTTTATTAAAAAACACCACTAATTATGGTTGGTGCGGGTGCAACTCTATGACAGAGTGTCAACTGGCATACCCTCTTTGGAGGATTTACGCCATTAGCGTGAGGGCTGCACTATGGGACCACACCAATGGAAAAAGTCCTATTTTTAGGGTTTTTAGCAAGAGATGTCTTCAGGGAAAATAAAGCTCATGTTCAGGGGAATGTAATCCAAGTGTTTGTAGGCCATGTCACTTATCATAGGTCCCGAAATGAGTCCTCCAAGATGCGAGAGAGGGGTAGCAGGGATGGTGACAAATTGTTGTGTAACAGATGCCCCCTAAAGCATGAGGCCTGAGAGAGAGAGAGGGGTGAAATGGTTTACGAGAACATGTCCAACCGAAAACACTGCCGCTGGAAAACCTACATGGATAGGTACAATTGATATCTCAAATACATGATATATGTGGTATGGGCATAGCCATCCATAGCAGAGTACACAATAATCTAGATCCAAGGTATGGACACAGCTATCCAGTGAGGATCGATAAATAGACTCAGGCATGGTCACAGCCATCCAGTGAATGAGTCATGTAATAATCATAATAATCCACAAAATCACAGCCTAGATCCCAACAGACAAAATCCAGGATCTTGCGCTCCATCTCGATCGGAATAAAGTACAAGTTCAAGCATGCGAATATAGGAGTCGAAGTCGAACATGCAGGAACATCCTCTGATTACCAGCCAATGATGAAAATTGTTAACAGACGCAAGAGGTACCACCAATAATGACAATGGCCCTCAATGTACTATAGGTACAATCTACGGCGTGCGGATCAGTGAGCCGGCGTCGAACACCAGTAGAATCATTCGATCGAAGGCCAATGATGAAAACCTCGCATCGAATGTGAAGAACCTTCCATTGAGGCATGCAGGCTCTAAGGCACCAGCAGGGAGTCTCTAGATCAACTTCCTGGATAATGAGCTGAAGTCGACAGGAAGTGACCTTGATTGAAGGTGGGCCATAGTGTTTCCCACATCATCGACGTGAGACAGAGGAAGGTAATATTTTTGTGAATCAGGATTATATGAGTTATCAGAGCGAGGTCGATATTTCGCAGAGGTCAACTTCTCTTGAACATATTGGTGGCACGACAGTGGACTTGGCAGGTATTTGACATCAATTGATCAGAGGTCATGGTGACAAGACAAAGAGCAGATGAGAGGTCAAATAGGATCACCTAAACCCACGGAGGCAAGTGAAAAATGAGATGAGATGTCCCCACCCAGACGCGAATGCAGACAAGTGCCATGTTCAAGAGCGACATACTGCCGACACGACAATGATTCTGGTCTTATGTTCCCCACCATTTCTGGCGAGTACCCCAGTTATTTTTATTAACAAGCTTGACGAGGATAGCATATGCTTGTAAAGGGTCATTTCGACGGAATCCAATGTCATCAAGTTTTAAAGAGTCTGATAAAGGAAGAACTCGGCGTCTTTTCATGTTTAGAGAGTTTGAAAAGGCAACAGAAAAGTAAACTCCAGGGGTGTCCTTTTTCGTAAAGTTGTGTCTCTCGAGCTCGAAAAAAGTATAAAACAATGCTCGAAAGAACCACCTAACCATTATGATCGAGGAGTACTTTTCATGATTAGTGACTTCGACCTGAAAAAGTAAAAGGCGACCGAAGTCACATCGTTTTGTAACTGTTAACGAGCCTGAAATGACAAGGGCCTGACGATCTTTTCTTCTTTACACAGTCAGAAAAGAGTTTTAAAGACGACCGCCTCTTATTTATGTTTAACGAGTCAAGAGGAACAACTCGACAATCTTTTCATATTTAGAGAGTCAGAAAAGAGCAGAAAGATGACTCCATAATGACTTTTTCATGTATTTACTGAGTCTGAAAAAGTATAAAATATAACTCGTTTCACTGTCTAAGTCGCAAAAAAACCTGTTGCTGCACAAAAAGCAAGTGTAAAACCCATTTTCGACAAAAATATATTAAAATATTCATAAAAAATGACTTTTAAAACCTATTTTGAGTTGAAAAAGTTATAAGTATGTCAAAATGGTAAAAGAAAAATTACTTTTTACCTTTTACCTCATTGAAGAGCAGCAGTGGTCCATTTGGTGTGCGAACTTCAGGCGGCGATTGTGACAGATCCATGCGACCATTTAGAGCTTCGCCAGTTCTAGGTAGGAGGCACTTCCTAACACCATTTTAATCCATTTTTTTGTGTTTTTCTTTTTCTCATTTGATCTCTGTGAAGGGATTTTGAAAAATTAGGGCCGCGCCCATTGTCGTGGGTATCGGGCACAGACCCACGCTAATGGGCCTTTATACGCCAAAGGCCCACGCCAATGGGAACGACTGTTTTAAAAACAGTCGCACCAACGGTCGAAGTGCATTTTTTCCTTTAAATTTCAAATTTTTAAACGATTTAAATGCATTTCCTAGCCTACAAAAGATCTAATCAAGGTTTTTTTTTACTGTGTGGATGTAGGCAACCGAGCAAAATGGTGGTTGAATGGAAAGAGAGGGAGCACGATAGAGTGGACGAATTGGCCATGGAAGATGAAGTTTGCATGGATGCCCTCAAGAATTGTGGGCTGAAAAAATTCTTCCTTACACCTTACTTACGAGCTCAACCCGAGCTCTTACAGTACTTGATCAACCTTTAGGACGAAAACGAGCAAGTGTTTCGATTGAGAGACAAAGTATTAGAACTGGATGTTTCTGACATCTATTTCATCATGGGATTGTCACGCAGAGGTCCAATACCCATATTGACAGGGAGCAGACCATCTGGAGAGAAGATGGGAAAGGTGATGGAACGGGTGTGCCCAGGGGCACAATTCAGATCCGAGAGTGCAAAGGTGGATATTGCCACCATTCGGGATCTAACACTCAAGGTGGTGTTATTTACCATCACGCGGGCTGCGGGGGCGCATGCACCCCACGAGGCAACAAAAAACTAACTCTTATTGGCCACAGAGTGTCTGAATCCCACTATTTTTGATTGGGCCACAACAGTGACTGAAAACATGAAAAGACAGCTTACGAAATGTAAGCAAGGGGCAAACTGAAATAGTTTGGCTATGGTTCTATCCTGGTAACGTTCATTCTGGAATGATTACCAATCTTTCAGGGCCAAGGGGCTATCGTAGTTGATCCAGTGCCACGAGATCCGAGAATGGCTCGCTGAGTAGCATTGATGCCCAGAGGGGGAGGAGGCCAACAGATGTCCTGGAGGCCAGAGTTTTTTGGGTGGCTTCGTCATCAGCTGATCGTGGTCGAATATTGGCCATATGCAGGTACTGACTTCATTGGTGACCCAAATCTCCCACTGCCAGAGGGAGATGAGTGGGATGAAGAGCTGGGTATGATCTCTTTTTGATTTTATGTTTTATGATTTTTTTTTTGTTAATACATGTTCGTTCTAACAACAATCATATGTGTATGCAGATGTTGGCCTAGAGAGACCAGCCGGCATGTCTCCTATCTTGCGGAGAAACCAGCCTGCAACTGACCCTCAGGAAGAGGGTGTCGAGGGAGGGGAACTGATCCAGAACCTCGAGGGAATTGCTTGGGGGATTCCAAATTATGTCCGGCTGGCGGATGTCCCACTAGCGTATCAGAGGCATACAGTGGGAGTGCCTAGTCACATCCACCATCTCCTGAGACGCCTAGTGCATGCGGTGACATACTATCATGAGCACCATAGGGATTAGACATCTAGGGTTTATTTACATGCATATTTTTTTTTAGAGACATGTCGTCTCCGAATGTATTAAGACGAACATGTATATTTTTTTATTGTGATGCACGCTGTGCAAACATTTCGACATATATATATATATATATACATATGCTTATGGTTTATTGTGTTTTTTATGCTTCTTTGTTGTTTTAATTACATGTTATGCAAATGTCTGTCTAATACATAATTGGCTAATGCATCTGTTAACGTATTTAATCGTCTTGGAATATGTTGATATGTGATGAAATCAAAATTCCTTTCCAACAACTTAACACGTAGATATAGCCTTAGAATTCGATGGTCTCTGACGGAATATCGCCCATTGAGTTGGTGGACAACAAGCTGAGAATCCAGGTTCACAACCAATGTTCGAATACCGAGATTGATCGCCTCGGCCAGTAACTCAATAACAACACTATACTCAACAACTATGTTTGTGGTACAACCTAGACAAACCCCTTGAAGGTCTACTAGCTTACCATGAGGATCGTAGGTCACCCATGTCGCAGAAGACAGGTTGTGTGTACTGCGGGAGGCACCATTAGCGAAACCAATGTATGGTGAACCAGACATCTGTACAAGAAGAAAAAGGACACAATAAGCGGCAATCATGCCGACACACCAAGCCAAAAACATGAAAACATGAAAACGTGCACACACAACACACCTACTAAAGCACACGTATGTACAAAATAGAGTGCCTGGAATTCATGCATAATATTTTTTCAAGCAAAGCCCATTTCGAGGCTTATCCAGGGGATTCCCTTCGTAGTCAATCAGCTCATAGGCCCCTTTTTGCAGAACTCTCTTTACAATATAAGGCCCGTGCCACATGGGCTCAAATTTGCCTACCCCCAGCTTATCATTGGCTTGATCGTAGAGCAGGACCAAATCTCCCTCGACAAAAGAACGAGGATGTACACTATGATCGAAGTCAGTTTTCACTCTCTTCTTCTGTGCTTCGATAGCTAGAGAGGCAAGTCGATGAGTCTCGTCTAGCCGCTCCAGGTAAAGAAGGCGTTCCTCTACCAGAGTAGTGTTGGGGAGTAATTTGACAGATAATTTTAAAGAAGGGATCTCGCACTCGATGGGAAGGGTAGCCTCCAGTCCATAAACCAATTGGAAAGGAGTGAAACTAGTGGCATCCTCATAGAGGTTCGCTAGGCCCACAAGGCAGAGAACAACATCAAGTGCCAGTTGGACTTGTGCATGCCAATGGTTCGTTGAAGCATTGTAACTAGAACCTTGTTGATGGCTTCTACTTGGCCGTTGGCCTGAGGATAGTATGGAGTCGAGCTATTGTGCCGTAAGCCCAACTGGGTTGTAAGCTCAGTCATCATATGATTACGAAAATGCTTGTCGTGTTCAGTGACGATGGCCCGAGGGACTCCGAACCGTGAAATAACATGATTAAATAAAAATTGCGCCACTGTGTGACCGTCTTCAAACAATGTGGGCATCGCCTTGGCCCATTTTGTGAAGTAACCAATGGCAACGATGATATAGCCATGCCCCCCGGCCGAGCGAGGGTTACAGATCATATAATCAATGCCCCATTTTGCAAAAGGGCCGACGATAACAACAGGGTGCCGTGGAGCGGGAGGCACACGCATCTTCCGTTGGTAGATTTGGCACTCGTGACAAGAGCAAACAGTAAGAATGCAGTCCTTAAAGATGGAGAGCCAAAAGCAACCAGCGCGGAGGATTTTCTGAGCAGTAGCATATCCGGACATGTGACCACGATAGGTGCCAGAATGGAAGTCATTTAAAACTCGCTCAGCTTCCTCGAGTGTTAAACATCGGCAAAGAACAGAGTCAGCACCGAGACGGTACAGGGTGTCCCCAACAATGCGATATGGTTGAGATTGATGGCGAATCCATCGTCGAGCATCCTTAAATGTCTCGGGATGAAAAGAGGACATCTGTAAATAGACAATGATATCCCCGTACCAGGGATCGAGGGTGCTAATTAAGAAGAAGGTTTCGTCTGGAATATGGTCCTCTAACTGAGAGTGCGCGGTGAGAGATGGCAAAGAGCACAACAATTTAGCAAAGACGAGGGATTTATTGGACTTGGCAGTATTGAATTCCAAGTCGAACTCTTGGAGGGTAACAATCCACTTCGATTACTTTCCCCCCAGCAGCTGACATGACAGGATGTACATCATTGGGTTGCAATCAGAAATCTTTGTCGTAGTACGCAATAAGATATAATGGTGGAAACATTGGACGGCACAAATGGCGGCCAATGCCAACTTCCCTATGTGAGCGTATCGAGATTCCGTATCTAATAAATTGCGACTGAGATAATAAATGATACAAAGTGTAATCACGATGGTAATTACAAGGACGCAACAAAGGGGCGGAAACAAGGAGAGCCTTGAGGTGCTCGAAGGACTCTTGAGCGGCGGCATCCCAACGAAAAGGGGTGTCCCGCTTTAGTAACCGCGTAAAACCCTTGGCTACCTCAGCATAGTTTGGAATGAAGCATTGTAAACTGCACCCAGACTGGAACTAAGGAAGGCACATCACATTATGGATTAAAGCTTGGACTCTAGTTATCCAAATATAGCCCCTAGAACCCCATGAAGTATGGACTCCTCCCGAACACTAAATCTCTGTCTAGCTTGTTCTCAAAGTAAAAATTTTAGAATCCTTTGCCACAAAAAGATGAAATCACCTCTTCTTTGATGAGAGGTTTCTAGTTCTTCTCTATCCAGGATTTAACCATTTGAGGAGACAACCAAAGCTCCATGAACTAGCCAATAAGACCCCCGTCTGGGAGATGCAAAGCATGAGAATGGGCTTGAGGAGGTGTTGACGGTGTTAGACCAGCCAACATGTTAGGGGATCTCCCTAGTAAGAATTCCTAATTAGACCTCAGACTATTTGGTGTACGAGTCCCAACAGTGGGTAATATAGTAATGCCTTGATCGCGGTTTTTCACAGAGGCAAGTAAGATGTCCCTATTGGTAGCAAGAGTGTGACAGTTGCAGTGAATCAAGGAAGGTGCATGAGCAGTTCTAACACATGGAGGGTGAGGTGAGTGCACCCCTTAGAAACCTGTGATAACACAGAGTTAAGAAGGGAACGCACGAGAAAATATGCATCACAACATAGATGGAAAGCTAGCTAGAATTCCAAAGTGATGGTTAAACCAACAACACATTTCAGAAAGATTCATACATACATATGTAGAAATAGCTACACATACACGCGTAAGCAAACAAATTCATATATCATTTAGAGTACTAAAGATAGCTGAGATACAATACAACATATGCATGAAACGTGATGGCTCTATTATATTAAGAAGTGTAAGTTCCATTCATATAATACATCCATGTCCAACCACTAGTTTTGACAGCGGAACCTTACAACCACAATCGCCTGCTACTCCAAAGAGATATACTAGCTTTGCACAGTGGAGAAGCCAAGGCACGTTACAATACTATCCAAGCTTTCTCTAAGATAGTCATATCAGAAGCTTGGCTGACCAAAAGCCTATATAATGAGTTATGAGGGAATATTTATAGCAAAGTGTGGGGTGGCCCTTGACATTCCCATTTGTGACAGTTCATATACCCTCATGAATCTTCATCTACTCTATGATTGTTACATCCAACTATCGACACTTGAACTTAAACATGACAAGATGTTACATTATAATGCACATGTACCCATGCGAGACAAAATGGCTTGAGCAAGCCATGCAAGACATCACTATGACTTGGACAGCTATTGGAAGACCAGCTCTTCGACATCCTCATGATGGTTGACAGTAGCAAACCGATGCCAAGCTTAGTAGTCTGCGATGGTGTCTGTGTACTCCAAGGTGACATCTTTCTGGAACCTGACTCTTGCCTCCATAGCATATGGGTACACTGCTCGGGCTCCTCTATCCAACTCGTCTGATAGCATGCGCATCATTATCTTCAACGTGACCAGACTAGCAACATACTTGTGCATGGTGTTTCCATTGATTTCCAAGTCTGAGCTGGTGGTTATGCGCATCAACTCGTCAAAGTACAAGTCAAGCTCTGGTCAGACCTGTGCCTTTGTCTTCTCCTGGGTAAGAGTCTCAATAGATGGAATCGCCTATGCACACACAACAACATCCATACTCTTGCATACATGTGCATGGGAAGCCTATAGACTAGTAATGAGCTGCGAGAGCTCTTCATAGTTTTGGATCTGACTCCAGATGCATGCCTTCAGCTTGACTGCTTTGGGCTTCATCATCTTAGGCAAGTGAAGTGAGGCTCGCTTGTATCTCATCGTCCATGTTTGCATGTAATCAACAAAAACATGCACGTTTGACAGGATACGTGCTCTTCTAGCACATCGCTACTGCCAATTGTTGAGATGGACAACTGCCTTATGCACGGTACCAAACTTGGAATACAATGCCCGCATGATTGTGTCAAGGGACAATACTTCATCCAATACCACCTTGTTCAATTCTACTCAGGTGAACGTTGTAACCAACTCTCTTCCTTTCTTGTTCGTCCATATCTCTTTAGCCATTTACTCATTCTCAGCTATCAGGAAGCGACCACGCAAGCTAGTGGCTTTGGCATATGCTATAGTAGCATCAACCAATGCTAGTGGATGTTTGCACACGTCAAACACGATCACTCATTCCTAGAACTGCGCAGGAGATGTGTGATCATCCAGAGTTGACACTCTACGAGATTGCACAAAGCTATGTTGAGACTCATCGAATGAGATGTTGTGCATCTCTCTTTCCAGGTGATCTCCAAGTATTTCAGTATCTCCTTGGTTTCTTGGGACTTTCTCCTCTTCTGGATGTGGTGAAGTTGGTGGGTCGACCTCTTGGTGGTGAGGCATGAGGTCGATGTCTTGCTCTAACTCCTATTGCTCCATATCTGTATCCATCTGTTCAAGTGTTTTCTCTATCTCTCGAGTGAAGTCCTTCTCCTATGAGGGTTCACCCTATCTGCTTGATGTTAGTTGTTCTGCTAAGTCCACTACCTATATGGGCACGGTTTCATCTATCTATACATGTTGCACTCTTGTTGTACATGTTCTTGTTGTGCTTCCTTATCCTATCTATGCAACTCCTGTTCCTTCTGAAGTTGCTCCTTAAACTCACGAAACTCCTTCTTTGTTTCCTCCATTCTCTGTTTCTCTCTTTACCTTTGCACGTTTCTTTTGTCGCGTTGTTTCCCCTTCGCCTCTATTGCTAAAGATACTTTTTGTACAAGTGGATCTGCTTGGAACTTATAGCTTTGATTTTCCTCCATGCGGTCAACAAATTTCCTCTTGCCCTTGTTGCACACTAGTATGTTCACCTCTATTATTGCTGCTTCTGGTGCTCTACGGGATGCTACTTCACGCTGCTTCGCTATCCATTCCACAATGAGGCTGACCATTTCATTGAGTTTGGAGGAGTTGTAACAATATCTCCATGGGTCCTCCTCTGCCTAATGACATGCCCTGTGGATTCAATTGAACTATACTCTCATGCAGTGATATTTCACAAGACAATGCAGGTCATACAGATTGTAACTTTGGAGGTCGAATGGATATTTCTTCATCTTATATGATTAGACATCCACATGCTTGAAACTCTGTATCTCGTATAACCTGATCCACAATGGAATAGTGGGCCAAGGTGCCTTCTTCTTTAGGTAAAACCTAGTTGTCAATCCTGTTGAGATGTGATATGATACTTCCTGCATGACTAGTTTGTCCAAGGAAAACTTCTGTAGAACATGCAGAGGCTTCTCCATGTTGTACATCCGTATGAAGGTGCCGAACGATGAGGCATACCAATCAACTATGTCGATCAGTGCCTCCATTGCTACCTTCGACATGCAAGATGGATCCTGTTCGAATATCATCTTGTCAAGCAGGGTGACAAAATGATTGGACAACCGCATGATAACTCCTTTGAATCTGCATTTGAACAACATCTTACAATAAGTGTTCACATCAGTCTCCATCGGTGTCCATGCCCACTTAAAGCCCGGGAACTCCTATCAGGCACAAATTGCATCCAAGATGTAGGTGCACATGTAGATTTTTGCTTGCATACCTTTAGGCGGCTATCAAGTCCTTGTTACCTGTTCCTTCAAATGATGAGCCAACATGTCAAAACAGTTGCATGCTTTGCCTTCTCTAGCCAGTTGGTCCAACGCGATCACCCAACTCTGTGGGAAGGTTTTCGTGCTTTCTTGGCCATACAGACAACATGAAAAGATGACCAAGTATTGATATGCCTTGTGTAGTATCTTCGTCTTGTAGATCTAGTTGGGTGTCATCCTAAATTCAGTCGACTCCTTCACTGAGTTCTTCAAGGTATCTCTAGAGTTGGCATTGCTGCTAGGTAAGCTGAAGGGTGTCTCCATCATGATCACAGGCTTCAACATCTGATAGATCTCATCATAATCTTGTGCCCTGAAGGTAGCAATCTCTGTCCCGTTGATACTGCTCAATGTCATCGTCTCAAGATCAATGTGTGAGACGATCCAATGTATCATGTCCACGCATGGGAGCACGAGATACCTGCATGCAATCTGGTACAAGCCAAACTTGTGGATGTTCACATAGACTTGGCATCTTCGAGGTCTTCCCAAAATGTGCCTACAAATGCATCATTGAGCTCTTGCCATTTCAGCTTGATGTCCTTGTCTACAATCACCTTGGTGTCTTCATAGATAAGCAAACTTGTAGAAACTTTCTCAATTGCTGCTCTAGTTGCACTTCTGTCAGTGTCCTTTAATCCTGCTCTTTTGGAGGCCATTGATCCTGAACTGCTAAGAGGCAGACAAACTCCTGCTAGATCTAGAGACAAAGCAACATGCATGGAAAGAAATCTTTCAGTAAAAACCAAAGCAAACTTGAGGAACAACATGCAACATACCAAGGGATTCAATGGCAAGGATTACGAACTTTCTTCTGGGAGGTTGGGAGACTAGCTGCCAGAACTATGCAAAAGGTCATCTGTATTGTCTGGGGAGGCTAGCTAGCTGCTAGAATTGCACAATGCACAATTTTAGCTGGCAGTGGTTGTAGGCCATATGACTGCATTGCGTAATTTTCTGGGCCAACAGGTACTATCCTTCAGAATTGCGCAATGCAAGACTAGAGAATAGTCACTAGACAAAAATGTGCATTTCCTGAGGGGAAGATAGAGCCTTCCTTCTCAGGATTGTGCAATGTTGTCTTGGTGAGGTAGAGTCTAGGCCAAGGCTGCACAAACCCGTCAACGAGCAACTGAAAGCAAATGTGATTGTGAATGCATGGCGATACTGAGTGTAAGTAGGAATGAATGATCATACATGAAAATAGTGAATGAAAGATTCAAAAAATGGAACAACATGCATGTGGGTGAAGCAAGTTGCCGAAACAACGATAATTTGTGCAAAACAATTTCATGCATGCGATAGTAGTGAGATGTTAACGAAAAATGAAACAGTGCTAGTAAAAGCTAGTATGCATGTAAACAATAACAAGTGTTCACAGAAATCAAGCAAACAACACTCACATAAGCGAAAACACAAAAAGCAATAGAAATGCTGCAACAGACAAGTTAGGCTAACTTACCCGTGAATAGTTGAGCTGGATGTGTTGTGGGATGTCAGAGCTCCAAGTTTGATGTGAAGAAATGAGCTCTGATGCATCAAATAAATAGGTTTGAAGTTCACGATGTGCATGCCACATATCTAGGAAAAAAAAAGACTTGGAGGAAAAATTCTGAAACGATCTTTGCATGTAACCTTCAGGTGCCAAAAATAGCTCCCTAAAATCTAGGGATGCTTTTTGCTATTCTGGGAAAAAGCAGCCCATGCATGCAAGTCAAGTTTCTTGGTCCCGGGTGGAACCGGTCAACTCAACTGCACATGCAACAATCTGCTCAACTGGGAGGGAAAAATGTGCATTTCTTGGAGGGAGTTGGGTTGGCTTCCCAGAAGGTTTGTGAAATTTATAGGTAGAGCAATTAACTGCTGCCCAGGATTGTGCAATTTTTGAGCTAAGCAGACCTACTTGGAGGAATTGCGCAATTTTCTCAGAGAAGCTTGACTGGCAGATTTGCGCAATTCTCGAGCCTAGCAAGCTAGACAGAATTACATAATTTTTGGAGGAAAGGATGGCTCCCCTACATAATTGTGCAATTTCTTGACGGAACCGTTCAACCTGCAGCTAGACTAAGTTTGGAGAAAAAACCTGTAAGGGGGATACAACAAGCTCTCATGGATAGGCTATCATTCTACAAGAAAATCACTGAAGCTTGTGTACTTGACAGGGCAAGATATGCTGCTGTGAAAGGTTGGTAGGGAGGCTCCAAAATGAAGCTAAGTCAAAATTTTGGATGGTGGTTGTAGCCGCTACAACAGGAGGCTTGAGAAGCACTTATTTTAATGTTTGGGATCTCCTTAACCCATTTCACAAACTTAGACGTGCTCTGCTTCTGAAACTTGGGCGTTGATGCTACTGAGACGTTGAACGAATCGATATCCACCAACAAAGGCTTCACCTTGCTATGCCATCATGGCGCCGGCTAGAAAAAAGTTACACCCAAGCCAACAAGGATCAAGAGGAAATTTAGGAGAAGACCAAAAACCCAAACAGAGAGAGGGCGGAAAGCCCTCAATAGGAAATTGAGAGAGTCGCGAGTGAAACTAATATCTTCTTTCTAAAATAGAAAATATTGTTACTACACACATTTTTTTCATCTTATACACCCATCTAAATAATTACATATTACAAAAAGTAATTATAATATTTAAAATATATTATCTCCCATTATATTAATAATAATTTTAATGGTTCATAAAATGCTATTTAAAATATATAAAATTAATTTAATTTTAATAATACAATTTAGTCACCGAATAATAGCATGTTAATAACATTAATACTAAAAATTTAACATTATCATCGCACAAATAGCAAAATTCTTATTAAGCTCAATCATTTACATATTCTCTATTTTTCCATTTATATATTATTTAGGTAAAGGTAATTTAACTTTCGAAGTCAATTGCAGCTAGTCACTTGCTCTTAACCACTTATGGAAAGTAACCATTAAGCATGAACAAGTATAAGATCCTCAAAAAACTAAGAGCAAATAAGAAAGTGCGAGAAAAACTTCAGATATATTTTAAAAATGTACAAAAACGACATTTGAAAATAATTGCATTAAGTGTAACAATTTACTATGTTGTGTTGTGTTTTTAAAGGCAAAGAAATGTATTCAATTATATATAAGTAATTAAATTTTTTAATTTATTATTATTTAATATTTACTATAAAAATTTGAAAAATCAAACATTATAAATAAAATATTATAAAAAAACCTATATATATAATAAATAAATCAAAATATGAATATAGTCAAAACTTATAAAAACCTATATATAAAAGTCAAAAAGCAAAAAGTATGAAAACATTATATATATATTTAAATATTTAAAAATTAAATTTTAAAATAATTACATTATTTAAAATTAGAAGAAAAGATATAGAAATGTCTTAATGCTAATTTTTTGGAAGTTTTTCTGGTGAGTCTTTCCTTGTCTAATTTCTCTTTCTTCCTGTCTAATTTCTCTAAAATCTTACAGGAATATATTGAAATAACAAATTTTATGGTAACCCATGAACAATCCAAGTGCCTTATGAGTTTTTTATAGGTGTTGAATCCATATATACACTCAAAAACCCAGTTTAAATAACACAAATGAAGATTTCACTTCAAAAATGTCCAAAAAGCCTCATTAAGATGAACTCCAAAAATATTTCATTCTAATAAAAAACCAATTCCAATTTTAATTTATTATTATTTCTATTATTTAGAAAATAAAAAACTTTCTCCCAAAATATACCAACAAAAAAATTCAACATTATAATAAATGACTATAAAAACCCAAACATATATATCACAATAAAATATGAATTCAGCACTATAATAAATCACTATAAAAACCCAACCATCACAATAAAATATGGATTATATAAAACCCAAAGATCACAATAAAGTATGAGATTATAGTAATAAAGGGTGTGAAATCGTGACACCAAAATGACAGTAGTCTATATATCAGGCTCAGCATATATCGTCTAAAAAATTCAAGTGCAAACTCCAAAAATAACAGATCAAAGACGAGAGGGCGTTTTTTTGAGATTTTGGTGACGGAATCCGGCTGAAGAAATTGAAGTTAAATCTTGATTTGTTGCAGTTAAAATAGTTTCTTAACTGTATATTTGGATTCAGCGCCCTAAAAACCCCTGGGACATTGGGACGTTTTGATTGTGCAAAAACTAGCTATCAAACTTGCGATTCCAATAAATTGCGACCTGATTTTAACCAGAAAAATCCACTGGAAAAACTTTCAAAAAATCACATTAAAAACAACTGCAAATTCAAATGCGAGAGAGACAGTTAGTCATTCATACGAAATTTCAACATATCTAGTCTCAATTGAAGTGCAGAGACACTTGCAAAGTTACCATCAAATGGACATTGGGGAAGCCATGTCCATGACATTTTGCTTACACTATAAGCAATCAACTTATTTCTTACTGTGAAACACACATAATCTCCCACTCCTGTAATCTTAGGCCAAGCTGGAGGAATAATCTTCCAAAGATCTTGCCACATGGATGGCGGCATACTTGTCATCTCCTTCCACGATAAAGAGAAAGATGCAGAAGGGGAATTTAAACCTAACGTCACGTTCACCTTCTCAAGCTCCCAAATAATCACGTTCTGTTCGGTTATAATATTTGAGTCTATGATCCCTGCTGCAAGAATCCACGACCCACATGCAATCAGGTAAGGCAATATTTCAGCACCAGGCACATTAGGCAATGACACAAAATAGAAACTCCCATCTCTGATGCTGAAACCCATAACTTGCGTCTGCTGAGCCGTCCCTTTTGTGATGCAATAGAAGCAACCCTCACTGAAAACGATATTATGAGGGTAGACTTCCTTCACATTTCTTGGAAGACGCCCCACAATCTTCCATGATTTTTTGAGGAAATCGTAGATTTCCACTATTGGCTCTTTATTTCTTCGACTTGATTTGCGCACCACTATTACTTTATGTGTCTTCTCTTCTCCTTCCACAATACCAGTCGCCATGACTAATCGTATGGACCACATGGTGGGAAGGTAAAAGAACCTTCCTGTAAGAGGATTGCACACAGCAAGGGCTGCCGATATTGGCTTACTGTCCACCATTTGTTCTGACCTGACCAGGAAGAGGCCTTTGGCCGATCCCTCGCAAGTTACATGATTAATTACAGGCTCTTCCTCTCGGAAGAAAAGGGAGGAGGTGCATTTCTTCCATGTTTGCGTGTAAAAACAGTAAGCCACACAATGATCTCGAGCCTTTACAGGGATCAGAACCAGTAATGGGCTCTGATTGGCAGGTGACTCAGCCCATTGAGTAGATATAAATTCACTGGATGCAAATATGGCATTCCATTGACTGCACACTCTGCGACATGTACAGATGCATTCAAATGGCAACCACGCCAATATCTTCTCTTGCAGTTCCTTTGGCAGGAAAGAACAGCCTCGGCACCTACTACTCGCGCTCTCCATTTCCATCACTTCTCAATCATTCACAGCGACAGATTTTGAGCAAGCCTTAATATCTTCAAAAAAGATGTGTGCCATATTCAGGAATTCTGCGTCTCTTTATAGGGCATTCTAATAAACTAGAATATCTTGTAACAATAAAAGAAAATCAATGTGAATGTTTCCTCAAAAATAAAACCTAATCGTAATGTGAACGTTTTTTCATAAATAAAATCTAACCTAATTTGGGTTTTTTAAGGAAGTCTGTTTTTATTAATTTTCTAATAAAAATTTTATTAAATAAAATAGTGTTAATTAAAAAGTATTAAAAGTAAGAAGATTATAATTCTTGAAGAATTTAAAGACTTTAATTATAGAATCTACCTTAATTTAACTAGTTTCCAAAATAATAGTAAATTGTATATATCAAGATTATTATTTATTTGACTGTATTTAATAATCGTCGTTCGGAAAATAAATTCATTAAATATAATTCTAGTTATTAATAAATCATAAATTATAATATTAATTGAAAAAACAATTATATAAATTTATTTCAAATGACCATTAGATTAAAAGGATAAATAAAAATATTATTAAATAAATATACTTTGTACCCATGATAATATTTTAATTTGAATTAGTTCGGTTTTGGATATAGTTATACATTTATTAATTTAGTTAAGTTAACAATTGAATACTTTTATTTACCTAATTTAAATAATTTATTGGAA
>APFE031516893.1:4014-22654 GCA_000404065.3 Pinus taeda | reverse complement strand
TTAACTCTAGATATATGGGAGGGAAGAACAAATGCATAGAGTGAGAGGGGAAGTGACAATGATAGATGGAGATAAACTGAAGGAGAGAGGAGATGGGAAAGGACGAATGAAGAGAGAGAGGGGGAGAGGAGTGAGAGGTAGAGAAGGGTAAGACAGGGAGAGGGAGACACAAAGATGGAGGTGGAAGAGGGAGAAGGAGAGAGGGATAGTGATAGTGAGAGGATTGGAGGATAGAGAGAAAGAGAGAGAAAGAGAGAGATGGGGGAAGAGAGCGGAAGGTAAGAGAGAAAGGGAGGGAGATGAAGGACAAGAGAGAAGACTTGCGATAAAGGAGAGAGGGGGGTAAGAAGAAAGACATATCAAAGTAAGAAGTGGAGAGAGAGAGGAAGTAACAATGGAGAATATATATATATAATTTTAAAATTACTATTAATTTATATTAAAATTGAATTAATTATACATCTTTCTCTTATTACTCTTTTGCAAGGCATACGACACCATTATTAATTTAGCATTGAACAATGCAAGTTATAATGTTTAGCATTGAAAAAAAATATTTGTTTTTAGATATTATTGATTTTTTTGTCAAACATTTATTTGGATCATAATTTTGAAGGTCTTATTGCAACCTTTTCTTTTTTCCATGTGGATAACTACGTCATTTATTTTTCCATAATTTCTCAATGTTGTTGCAATATTTATGTCATGTTTTTTAAATATTTGTATAATGATTTTTCATGGTTAACCTTGGAAAAAACCTAAAATTAAAATTCTTGAAAATATTTCATACCCACTTAGATAATCTATTTACCATAAGTTACTACCCACCATAATTAAAAAATGAATAGGAACAAGATGTAAATAAATAAATTATTTACACTAGATGCATTGATTTCAGTGTAGATTGGTTTATAATCCTATTTGCTTACTTGCACTAGATGCATTGATTTGAGTGTAAATGTTGTTTTCTAATCCCATTTGATTGCTTGCATTATATGCATTGATTTCTTGCATTATATGCATTGATGTCATTGTAAATGATGTTTTCTAATATTTTGATTTCTTGCATTAGATGCATTGATTTTAGTGTATGTGCTGATTTCTAATTTGATATAATTGGATGTATGATGGTAATTATAATTTGATATAATTGGATGTATGATGATACATTAATTTTAAAGTGATTGAGTTAACATTGTGCATTGATTTCACTACACAAAAAAATTATTGACAATGTACATTGATTTTTGTGTTATAGTCATTCAACCTATTAATATTGGTGAGAAAGAAACATAAGTGGTTTACCATTTAACCTTTCCTTTTCATATAACAACCAATATTGGTGAGAAAGAAAGACAAATGGTTTATGATTTAACCTTTCCTTTTCATATAACAATCGATATGAAAAGATGAAAAAGTAACAAGGGTGACAATAGGAATAGTAGAAGAAAATAATATTGATATGAAAAGATGACAAAAGCAACAAGGGTGAGAATACGAATAGTAGAAGAAAATAGCTTGAGATTAATCACAATGAAGACTATTTGACTATATTCTTATTATTCACATTTTCTATCATTCAACACTATTACATTGTCACTTTACATTCAAAAATTTTATTTCATCATTAAAGTTAATTAATCAAATTTAAAATTAAAATGACCAAATTAATTTGTGACATATTTAGCATATTTAAAAAGATTATATTAATATTAGATGAATTTACATATTATTGAAAAAGTAATCAAATGTTTAGATTTTCTTTGGCCACACAATTGAAACCACCCTAGATCCATCTTAACTCTGGATCTATTAAGCACCAAGAGAAATCAAATCTCTCGAGGTGCAAACCTTTCCTCAAGTTTTGCACTAAAAAAAAGATTTGCACCTCGAGAGATTTGATTGATCCCTATCGATGATTAATAGATTTGAGTTAAGATGGATTTAGGTAGGTATTAATGGATATATATATATATATATATAATATATATATATATATATATATATATATATATATATATATATATATATATATATATATATATATATATATCTTTCTCTTATAGCAATTTGTGTGTTGACTATTATTAATTTAGCATTGATCAAGTTTATAATGTTCAACATTGAAAAACAAATATTTATTTTTAGATATTATTGATTTTTTTTTTCAAACATTTATTTGGACCATAACTTTAAAGGTCTTATTGCAACCTTTTTTTCAACCTAAAATTAAAATTCTTGAAAATATTCAATACCCACGTAAATAATCTATTTACCATAAGTTACTACCCACCATAATTAAAAAAAAAAAATAAGAACAAGATGTAAATAAATATACCTACCATTATTTATGTTTCTTCTTAACACATATGAGTAAAAGTGTAAAATGTGAAAACATAGTAGTGGTTACTACCGTGAAAAATCTATGTTAAATTTTTATGTTTTCTTCAACCCTATAACATGTAACTTAGTTGTGCTTAGTGCCCACCAAAAATTTATGTTAAGTACTTATTACTTAATAGAAAATTAAAATATGAAGGTTTTTTTTATGTTTGAACATAAACAATTTTGTTTATTTTATATAATGTTTTTAAGGAGATAAAAAATAATCATATTTTGTTCATATATTTTTAAAACATGTTTCCCCAAACAAATAAATTCAACAAGTATACTACATGGCTGATAGAGGCATTACTACATGGCTCATATAGGCATTACCTCCAACAATCTTCACCTTACAATTTTAAAATCTAAACGATTACGCTAAACGTTTGGATGCATATTTTGATTTTGGTTTTTTCCTTCTATTTCTGGTTGTTAAATTATAGTTAACACCATTATAAATGAAAAATATTGGATTCTTCATTGATAGTAAGTATTGATATGAGTATTCCATTATAGGTTTTTGAGTTTTCTTCTAAAAAATGTTATAAACATCTTGAGTTCTTTCATTCATCATGAAATATATATACACACTGTTTTATGGCATTTTTTGTGATGTTTTAATTTGTCTATATTTCTCTATATCACAAAAAGTTTTCATATTTCCTATTCCTTCATATAAGGTTTAGGGTTGTTTTGGTTCTGTAATCTATTCGACATTTTCAACAACAAGCAACATTTTATCACAATTTTTCTTTCTATAAGCATCTGGTTACTTTGTGAATTGTAGTCTTATGGTGTTTGTGAAATCAACAGATTTCGAATATTACATAAACTATATATCTCATAATTCTATCATGCTCTAAAGAAGAATTTTGATACTTAGTTAGGCTGTTGAATAAATGTGTTAGCTAGCCTAGTAGAAGATAAAAGAATGTAGGGATTGATATTTCCTTTTATTCATATATTATAACGTTCTCCTATGCAAAATATGAAGATAACTTTTATTAGAAGGAAAATACTTTTCGTTTTCTTGGGTTGTAATGTCTATGCCTTTTCAGCTACTACCAACCATACTTTAAGCAAGTATTTCTTAAATTTCACACTGCCCTATGTTGATTCAATTACTTTAGCCCAATTCAATTCTTCAATTAGTAATATTTTGACAAGTAATATTTCCAATCATCAATAATAATTAAGGATAGAATTGTAAATTCAATAACAAAGGAGACAATTAATAGATCAAGAAGAGACACCAGATTTTCGATCAATGACCATGGAAAAACCCACTATGGGGAAAAGCCTTTGAAATTATTATTTTATTAGATTTTCATAAAATGTTCAGCAGAGAGTACAATGAGCCAATACAAAATCCTCTAGTAAAGTTAACCCAAAAAAATTCAAAAATATGTTTCCAGAATCAATATTTAGTAGATAGAAATTTTCCTGCATATGGTCAACTACAGTCAAATTTCAAATTGTAACCCTAGATCCCTACCACATGGAGGAAGATATTTGTGTGTAGTTGAAAGATTCCAACCCCGTTGATGAGCTTGCATGCCTGTGGTTGTGACCGGAACTTTCCTGTGTCAAGCCTATGGTTGGATAGCAAAACCCTAAACATATGTGCAAGCTTCAAACCTTACAACCTCAGACTTATACGAACTAATCAATGAAGAAAAGAATAAGAATACCTGGGGTGATATCTAAATGATCTTGAAGTCACTTGTAGTTATAGGCTTCCAAGGGCGTTCATTTGCCTGTTAGGGCCAACCTGTCCTTTTGTGCACATGTGGGATTTTCTTAAAGAAATACACTTTCCCTTATCCAAATTGAGTGCTTTAGTAGTTAAAATTGGTCCTCTCGAAAAGAGGAATCTAGTCCCATGGTTGGAATTTGTTACTGAGTTTCCAAATTAACAGTCCCTATCAGTTAGGGATAAATTCCAATTGCATCATGTAATCACCATAAGTATCTTATCATCATATCATGTCCCATCTTAGCTCAAGTCTATCTCTCAAATCAATCTTGAATCTAAATAATAAGAATCACTGGGGAGATAAATCTACCACCCTCTTAAGACAATGATGAAGGTCCTATGGGACACTCTCACCTCATGTCTATGATAGTGGGGAAGGTCCTATGGGACACTCTCACCCAAAGTCATCTCATTGAGAAATAGGAAAGATATAACTTACCATGCAAGGATCATAACCATCCCATTGTGTAATCAATGGGTGAGATACAACTTACCATATAAGAGGTAAGGATCACATCCATCTTATTGCCTGCCAATCTTCTGAGAAATGACCCTAAATAGTCATGTGGTAGAACACCTACATTATAATCATCTTGGGTGAAATACCCGACTTACTAAAGGTAAGATCACAAACCCCCAAGCTCTCTCTCATCCCATTGGCCAACAAGCTTGACTTATGGGTATGATGCCATCTACGGTATACTCTGCATAGAACAAGATAGGGAAGTAATATCTTCCACCCTATGGGTAACAAATAGGGGTGATACCCTATTGTTCAGAGATCTCTTAACTCAGGAGACCTCAATGCTCCATTCCCTCCTTGGGTACCTCAATAAAGGGGCAAGAGCTATGCTCAGTGTTCTCGATTAGTGATGCCCCTTATTAGGAGGGGTCACATTTGTTAGTCCAAGAAGTTCTCTGAAGACAAAGAACTTCCCTTTCAACAAAGCCTTCATGAGAAGATATATAATATTCTCATTTGTTGATATGTGATGGAGTCTAAGGACTCCTCTTTGTACCATGTCCCAAATGAAATGATATCGAATATATATGTTCTTGGACTTGTCATGAAATATGAGATTCTATGTTAGACGAATCCCACTCTTGTTGTCACAACATTTCACAATAGTGTCTAGGACCTATTCTAGTAGATTTCCAAAGAGCTTCCTCAACCAGATTGATTCATAGCTAGCCATGCTAGAAACAATGTGCTCTACCTTGGTGATACTTAGTGCTATGAACTTTTGCTTCTTTCTCATCTAAGATATCATGGTAGATCTAAGGCTAAAACAAAATCCAAACGTACCCTTTCTGTCAACAACATTTCCTGCCTAGTCAACATTGATATTTCCATGAAGTTGAACATATTTGACAGAATAACTTAGACCAAGGGTGATCATCCCATGCAAATATCTCAAAACGTGTTTAGCAACAACCCATTGTGCATGGTGAGGCTCAGTCATGAATTGACTCAATGTGTTCGCTGCATATCATATGTCTAGATGGGTGTTCACTAGGAACATCAAAACCCAAATCAAGTGTCTATACTTGGATAGATTTTCTAAGTCGATTCCAACAAATTCTCCACATAGCTTCTTGAAATTCATTTCCATCGGTGTGGGTAGGGACTTGCATTGTGTCATTCCAAATCTCTCCAACAACTTCATGACATATTTTCCTTTTGAAAGGAAAATATCATCGGGCCTTCACGACACCTCAAGGCCTAGAAAGTAGTGCATGAGTCCAAGGTCCTTCATCTCAAATTCAGAGGCTAACTCCCTCTTACACTTGATCATTAGGGGCTCACTATCTGTCAAGAATAAATCATCAAAATGTAAAACCAACATCAATGACATAAATTGGACTACGTTGAAGTAGTGGTTGGGATGGAAATTGCTTCTTGTGAATCCCAACTTCACCAAATAACTATCTATGCAGGCATACCATACTCTTGAGGCTTGCTTCAAAACCATACAATGCCTTCTTCCACATGCAAACATGTGTCTTTCGATCCTCTACTTGAAATCCCTATGGCTGCTCAAAGGATACTTCTTCCTGTAACATGCCATGGAGTAATGTTGTCTTTATCTCCATTTGAGGAAGATTCCATCCTGGACTTGCGACAAGAGAAAATATCGAATGAATGGTTTTATATTGAGCCATAAATGGAAATATATCATCATAATCTTCTCCCTCTTTCTAGGAGAATCCTTAGGCCACAAACCTTGCCTTATATTTCTCAATGCTTCCATCGACTCCATGTTTGATCTTGAATAACCATTTTGAAGTTACCTTCCCTTCGGGCTTGGCACAACACCCCATATGAAATTCTTCATAATTGATTCATATTATTCAGCCATAACATCCTTCGAAACTTTTGTTTTCACAACTTATTCAAAGGTGGGAGATTCGACTTGAATCATAGTGCTCATAGCTACAACATATCCTTGGTACTTGTATGACATCTTTCTTTCTCTAAATGATCTTCTAACGAGAACACATCTCTTGTCATCATGTAATGTGTCATGGAGCCAAAGTGGCCTCTTCCTGTTGAGAGGATCACATGGAGGAGGATCTAAGGGGTCCATGCGCTCCATGGGATCATCAACAATGTCTCACTCAAATTCAAGCATGGAAGGACCATCTAAAATATTTGTATCATTGTTGAGTCAATTAATTGTTTCTAAAAGTACCAACTAATTACTACACATTAATTTGTCAACCTGAGGTTTTATTTTTTTATTTCAAGGTTATCAACATAGTTTATGCAAGAGGAATGATGGTATGACTAGTTACTGATATCCTATTGAAAATCAAAGCTGCAATGTTAAAGAAATCAACTCGTAATATAATTTATAACTACAACGAACCATTCAAAACATCAACTTCTAAATGCTTTTTGAACGAAACAACAAAGGAAACACTATTGAGCATTAAGCTACTACTTAGGGAACAAAAACTACAAAATGGAAAAATAGTATTGTAGAATCATACCATCAAAAGCATTTAAGTATGAAAAATAATGGTTTATGATAATCTACAGGAAACAACAGGAAATGAAGATATTCCTAACAGATTAACTACAACAAATCTACTCTATAACAATATCGATAAATCCTATATAAAGAAGAGAATATGATTTAATGAACAAGCAACGAGAAATTAAGAGCAATTACACAAATGGAAATAGATGTGACAAAAGAATTAAACACTATCTTAATAGTACAAGTAAAGACAATGTTGCTTCTAGGATTGGGCCCAAATCACTAGAATCAAACTACATTATGAAAAGAATCAACACAACAGATTAACTTTGAGTAATAAACTCTCCCATTCAATTATAGAGAACTCATTATAATCAATGTCATGCAAGTTTGAGATTATGTCAAAAATAATATTATAGCTGAACAACCCCTTTCAAGGCTTAATGCAAGTTTTAATATCATGTCGGTAAAATATAAGAATAGTGAATCTATTTCTGATAAAGAGTGAGGGCCTAAGAATCTAAAGGTTTTAGGATGCTTATTTTAAGCTACAAGAGATCTGAATGCATCCATAGGACCAAGCCGAAAGCCCATTGTTAACTAATTTGCTCCAAACAAGGTGTAACAACCTAAAGCTATCCAATTTCCCATGTTCATTATATGAAGCAACATCAAATTCCAATTCATCAATAGATTACTCTCCAAAATAAGGATCAATTTGTAAGTAAATAACACTTTAATGGTTAAATATGTTCATAAAGATAATAAAATAATAAATGCATATAAAACACTCCTAAAATTCATACTTCATAAGTTATTATAGGATAATTACAAAAAAAATCTTAGAAAATAATATAAAAACTAAGGAGTAAGGCAAGGAAATTAGGACAATTATGAGGCCCACCATCACCCCCCAACTGACCTTTTTGCATGACCTCATGAAAACAAATGATTAATATGTAAGGCAGTTAAGGAGTAAGCTTCATAAGCCTCCTTTCCTCTTTGTTTGAATCCATTTCTACTTCTGAGTTATCCAAAGGCCACATACTTACATGCTTCTAATAAGTCATAATCAAATTTATAAAAAGATTGAGGGCACCAAATCATGGGGAATATGTACATACACCCTATCCAATCGATACCTCTTTCTATTACCAAGTGAACATAGTCTTCTACTCTGGTCATGGCATACTAAAAATTATGGTAGCCAAAGGGTTCTCTATTTTTTATTTCATTAGGTGATGCTTGCCATCTCACTTTAAGTCCATGAATAGCCTCATTTATGATATCTTCCAAATATTCCATCCCTGAATGAAAGACATCATCATGAATTTGGGAAAGTGTAGGAGCAACACTGGGTTTCTAAATGAAGATACCAAGACGAATTTGTGTACAAAATGGGTTATTAGGACCCCCTCTGACCCAAAAATCAAGATCATGTTCTCTCCTCTGGAAGGTGTGATAAGATTTTTCCTATTTCACCTAGTTCCTGGCAAATGATATGAAAGCCTGAAATTGAATGTCTCTAATAAATGGAACAAGATTTTCTTCCACGTGCTCTTCCAAAAAGAAATTATGCATATATAATTCACAAAGAAGACACTGTGTATACTCATTCTGTTTATGGAAAGTAGTAACGAAATCCAGTACATTTCTAAACTCATATGGTTGTCCAAAATGTATAACTTTAACTTTGAGCAACAAATATCACTCAAGTAAATATAAATCATAATTCCAAGTTGGGGGCCTACATGCCAATGCATCTGAATAAATGGAGCATATTTCTTTTGTTTGCTCTGCAGCCTTATTAAGGCAGTCCTTTAAATTATGTACTTTCTTCTTATATGCTCTTAGTTATGCATAGGTCTCATCTTTTGTTGCTGGCAGTGCTTTGAATCATTGAAGCAACTCTTAATGTTCCCTCCAAGGCACCACTTCTCCTCAGTATGTTGTTATGGTCTCATGTTGTTTCTCCATAGTTTTGTGAAAGAATTTAAGGGTCACCTATACAATCAAGGGAGTATAGAGTGGCACATCCTATGTTTGTACTCCTCTATCATTAAGGGTAAATGGTGGACCATTCTTAGTTCCTATTTCAACAAGGCTAGGAGGAACATCAATCATCTGTACCTCAGAATCAGTGTGAGTTCCTACTTTAGTAGAAACAATAACAAAGTCTATTTGGGTACTTTCTTCATTAGAGATAGGTATGAAATAAGTCTTGATTTCCACCCCCTAATTTTCCTTCTTTCTTCTAGGTTTCTTCACATGACCTTTATGAAACTACTTATTTCCATGCAACCAATTTTTTAGCTGGCGTATCTTCCTTCAAAGTTTATTATATTATTCCTTCAATTTATAAATCTCATGAAATTTTCATTTTCCTTTATTTCACATAGATTTGGTACCTATGGCCTTTTGAACAAAACTTCTGACCAAGGCTACTAGATTAAAAGGAGAAGAAACAATAACTACTATCTCGGTCTTCTTAGCTATAGTTTCCTGAGCAGGTTTCATTGTCAAGGGGCTAGTTAATCAATTATCAACTTCCGTCACAATCACATCATTTCCAGGTTTAAGGAAGTCCTCACCAGGAAAATCAGTCTAAGTTTCAATTGAAAATCCAGTGCCATCATCTTGGTCTTCATCAGTTAAATCTTCAAGGGATTATGGAGTTGTTTCCTCTAGAGAGGAGATCTAGTAAAATAAAAACAAAGTCTCCATAAAACTCTTATAAATGAACAACTTTAGGGCCGTCATTCGATTCCAGAATAACAATAGCTGAAGAATTAACATGAGAGGTTGCATCTGGAAAATTAGGTGAAGCCCCCTGGTCAAAATGATTTTCAAGATGAATTACAAGTTCTTCTACTGAAGTGGTCATTGCTTCTCCTAAATTCAAAGTTTCTAGTAAACTCTCTGGCCCTTATAATGCTTGATTTATTTCTATTTCCTTCTCTATTTGTTCTGGGACTAGTAAATCTTGAATTTATTCCTCTCCAAAGGTTTCTTGGTGCATCTCTTCTATATTGGAGAATCCTTGAGTTGAGTTTCCTTCTAGTAGTTGCTCAAGTGGGTTCAAAGAACTCAAACCTTTCTTTACAAGTCTAGCTAACCTCCTCCTTCTCTTAGGTAGTGAAGATAGAACATACGCCATTCTTTTCTTTACTCTACTCATTTTTTGAGGCTCTACAGTTTGTGCAGTTGCTTGAGGGGTATCTTTTGTTGCTAGAATTTCATTTAAATTATCCTCATTTCCTTTTTCTGGCTGCTCATTACTACCTGAAATGTTCCTATATGTTCCAATAACTGTTTCATTCTTTGACCAATGTCAGGGTTTCCAAGAAACCCTTCCCAAGTCTATTGAACTCAATCGAGACTTCTTATGGTTAATAATTTGATAATTTCATGTTCACTGATGACTAAGACTTGGTCTTTGTAACTTCTTAACCTAGTAGCAATCTCATGCAACAACGACTTGAGAAAGTAGGGAAGGTTTAAAGTTAGCTTTCACCTTAGGATGCCATTAATTTGAGATGATTTCCCCTCACCACATGATACCTTCTATCACAGGTAATATGTTGTTATAAAATCCCTGCTACTTCTTTCCATGGTTCCAGTAATGAATTGGGGTAATAACCCTTTCCTTTCCTGATCACTTCTTCACCACTATTCAAAAATAAGAGGGACACATTCTAGAGAGAAGTGTGTATCTCATACTATTTTTCTCCTTCTATCAGAAGACCCACTACTTCAGCTATTGCACCTTCACTTACTTGTATCTGTTTGTTTCTCATCATTTCTATTCCATTGTCTAGATTCCTTGTGAATTCTAATGTTACCTCAATATCGAAGCCCTGTAACCATTCAAAATATTCCTATAATACCCCCTCCTCACAGGTCTACCTAAGCAACCGACTAACCATGTTAAACATGCGATGGGAGTAGTCACTATAAGGGATTCAACCTCTTTGGTGAGATCGAGGAAATGGGATTGATGGAACATATCAAAAACACTGATCCACATTAGCAAAAAGACCCTCAAGAGACATGTCAACCACTTACACATCCTGTCCCAGGTAATGTGACCTTTCACATTACTTGGCACATGTAAGCCTTTTAACCCTTGTTCGTTCTCATCCTATAGGCATGAAAACATCCAGAACCCAAAATTTCTCTCACATGCCTATGTGCCAATGTCCTTGGAGTCTTTTTCAGTAGACCTATGCCACTTTGATATTTGAGCCACTTTTCTAGCCCAAAATTCTGACCTCTTCCTAGAACTTGCTACAACCTCTAGAATCCATTAAAGACATGATGAAAATATAAAAAAATCAAAATTCAACCTCAGGAATAGGCCTGGACATCCCTAACCAGGACTTACATTATTTCAAACACTTGGCATCAATGCAACCTACATGTCTAGGATACTACACAGTGCATGAATGACTTAAAGAACATATGAAACATAACTAGAAGGATCACCACCTTATCCATTGAACTTTTATAACATAAATTAGGTCTTGCATCGATCCATTTAACAATTACAAGTAAAAACATGAAATAACCATGACATGAACCAGTCATATAACCATTCTTATAACTAGCATAAAACCATGTAAATATCAGAGATATGAAAGCCAATAAATCCACATATAAACCAGTGAAAAAGTAAGATAAATTAGCTTTCATTAATCATAGGAAAATCCGATCAGGTTCAGGGCTTCCACATATTACCCGACCATAGACATGGTTAAACCAAATCTCTCTTTCATCTAGTCACTCTCGTGCCATATTCCAAGCATGAATGTGGGATCTCATAGAACAACCAATCCAAGAACAACCAATGGAATCTAGAAGTTAAACCACCTTCACCCTCACCAAACCGTGATCACACCAAAACTAGTGCTCCAATCAAAACCAAACCAAACTTGGAATGCCATCTGGAATCCATCACTATCCTTGATGAATTTTTCGTCTCCTTGTCTCTCAGGCTTTACCACAATCCAATCTCGAATCACTAGCCCCTAAATCAAGACCAATCTCTTAGGGTTTATCACAATCCAAACCTAGATCACTAGTCCTAAACCGAGAATCCTCCCTTAGGCTTTATCGAGTTTCCCTCCAAAAATGGTCAAGGGATTCCTAGGCCTTTAGGAATGAAACTTGAGACCACCTCTGCCTCAGATTTCGAAATCCATTAAGCAAACCAAAGCTCAAAACAAAAGTAAACATCCCAACACCATGGCATCCTAGAAAAATGTAAGGCTAGGTTGAAAACCATTGTCATAACTCAAAAAAACCATGCCACTGCCAGCAAGAGAACCATACACCAACATGAAAATCCATGTATGTCCAAACCAGCTAGGAAATCATACATGCAAAAGGTTACCCACAAGTACTCCTGTTGAAGATGCTTGATCCTTCTTTTCTTCCTTGATCATTGCTTTCCTTTCCTTTCTTTTCCTTCCTTGATCCAAAGCTAGAGTGCTCCAAGAAAACTTTAAGTGATCAAGAGTGAGAGAGAGAGAGAGAATAATGAGAGAGCTCCAAACTAGAACTCACAAAAGGTTACCAAATGATCCTCAACAACCTTTTTATTAATGAGGCCTCTAATTTCTTCATTTTCCATTATTTTCCTTCATTTTAATCCTCACATGCAACCTGTGACCTTTCACATTACTTTTCACGTCTTACTTTCTAGGCATGGAAGTGTGGCAGAAAGATGGGGAAGTATTTGTGTCTCCAGGCAAGTATGCCAATGAGATACTCAGGCGCTTTCACATGGAGAAGTGCAAGCCCATGCAAACTCCTCTAGCTAGAAACTGGAGGAAGGAGGATGCTACTTTAGGTGAGGTAGTAGCTGCTACTATTTATCGGCAGCTAGTGGGTTCACTTATGTATTTGGTGAACACATGACCTGACTTATGCTTTGCGGTGAACCAGCTGAGTCAAGCTATGGTTCAGCCTACCAAGCTATTATGGAAGGCAACGAAGCATGTGCTGAGGTATCTCATAGGCACTACACAGTACAGATTATGGTACAGGCGGACAGAGGGAGTGAAACTACAAGGCTTCACAAATGCGGATTGGGCTTGTAGTCCATCAGACTGGAAGAGCACTTCTGGAGGAATCTTCAACCTTGGTTCAACTACAGTTTCTTGGTATAGTAGGAAATAGAGAGTTCAGTTGCACTTAGCTTAGCAGAGGCTGAATACATGGCTGTGAGTCAGGCAGCATGTGAGGCCATTTGGATGTGGAAGATTCTAGTGCAATTGTTTGGTCAGATGATGGATCATATAGTGATATACTGTGATAATCAGAGTTGCATAAAACTCTATGAGAATCTAGTGTTTCATGATAGGTCCAAGCATATAGATATTCGTTACCATCATCTACAGGACTATGTGGTCAAGAGGATCATGATGTTGTAGTATGTTTCGACTGAGGAGCAGGATGTGGATATTTTGACTAAGGCATTGTCAAAATGCAAGTTTGAGTTCCACAGAGACAGGATCAAGGTTACTGATAATCCCTTTCTTGTTGAGAGGGAATGTTGAAAAGTGTGCAACAAGAAATGATAAAAATAGAAATTGCTAAAAATAGCACTGCTATAAATAGTTAGGCTATAAATAGCAGTTTAGCCATTGGAGGTCTTAGCTAAAATGGGTGAAAAGTGAAAGTGTTAAAAATAGTTTTTCTAAAAATAGCATTTCGGGATCCCTTCTTATTTTAGTCAGTCCCTGGACTAAACATAGGAAGTAAAATTCGAATTTGATATCAATAACAGTTTGAAAATTAATTAATTAATTCATCTTGAGTTAATTAGTTAAGGAAAATCAAACTTGAAGTCTATGTGAGCACATGCAATAGTTTCTCCATTAATTGAGTAATTTAAGCTTCAGTTAAAGAGATAAGGATGAGTTGTAATTAGTTGACTTAGTTTAACTTAGTCAAGTCCAGTTAGATTAATTTAACAATTTGTTAATTAATGACAGTTTAGTTAGTTAATGCTTGCATGCATGTAACTACTATATTTTGGATAACTGAGTATTCAATCATCGATAACTCATGCATGTCAGTTCAATCATAGACCCAGTTGAGATCAGATGGAGGGATAGTGTACTATCAGTTGCTAGGATATTCCTTGGTGAATATTCCTTACATGCAAAAGGAATATTATTCCTTATGGATTGCGCAGTTGGACCTGAGGTTACAGTAAGTGTGATGAGGCCAATTCACACATGTGATATCATTGGACCCCAATCAAAACCGCACTAGGAAATAGGAGGCTTGGAGGGCTTGAGGAAGATATATTCTATGTCTATTGAGTCTATGAGTTGTATTGTTTTGAGTGCAGAGAGATCAGGATAGCTTGAGAGCTAATTCTTTTTGTAACTTGAACAAGATTTCCACTTGTATGATAATACAGAGTTGGGGTTTTAAGCTGGTGCTTTCCTCAGTGATATATCTTCTGTGTTATGGTTGATTACTTCTCATTATCAATTATATTTTTCATGCTTGATGTTGCTCATGTTCAATTAAGCTTTTGTTCAATTGTTGTAGAAGTAGATCAAGTGTTTTGCTTTAGTACATTGCATTACCAGGTGATCTACATTGGAAATTTCTACATACCCTTCTATGCCAACTAATGAAGGACAATGGCTTTGATGAGATTATGATGGAGTAGGCTTGGATAATGGTCTTTGTCCTTCAATTGTATCTTTTCAGAAATTTTTGAAATACTTCTGAACAAGTAATTACACATGTTGAGTGGCTTTTGCAATGTGAAGTGCATCAAGAGGTGAATGTGATATGCATACAACCTTGAGAATCTACCTGCATAGGTAAAGAACCTCATGATGGTTGTCATTAAAGGATAATACTTCTCAAGCCAATATCTGAAAGGCATAAGGTGAGTATGTGTGTCTCTGTATGGAGTCTTTAAGAATGGCTTGTAGTTTTCAAGATCTAGATTCATTCCTTTGATCCAATATTCGCCATTGTCTGGTAAACCAGTTTCTAGTGAGATGGAGGCCAATAAGAAGCTAAAATCAATACCAGCAATGACAACAGTCTCCCCTTTCAAGTGTGTAGCCACCCAATCTATCAACTGTTCATAAAACTTTGCTTCACTTACTCTTTTGCAATATTCCAAACAATGAATATCTTCAAAGCATTAATTGATGAAAGGATAGGAGTTGATATGATTGCAATCTGATGGTTCATATCTGAGAATCCTCCCTCCTTTGTGTTGTTTCTTTCTCTCTGGTGAAGGATCAATCTCCATGATGACACAAAATCTTGTTCCTCAGCCTTAGAAAGAAATTTGACCAAGTTTGAAAGCAAGCATTTTGAAATTTGGGAAAATTTGGGTGCTTTTCGGGCACTCTGTCTTGCGCGTAGCACAGTTCTTCTACACGCAGTGCCAAAGTGTAGCGCAGTTCTCCTACACGCAGCACCTACTTCAAAAGCGTAGCACAATGTATCTATGCCTAGCGCCTACAAATTTTGGGCAAATTTTTCTAGGCAAATGGAATTTTTAGTTTTTTAAGTGAGTGAGATCGATGATGAAGGGTGAATGAAAAGGTATTGAGTCATTTTGAGTTTATATAGGGGTGATTTCTTCACTTTTTCAAAAAGAGAAAAGAAACTAATCCTCTTTAGTGAATTGATTTCACTTTTCTGAAGGCAGCTTTTACCTTGCCTTTGCAAATGTGCTTTTTACATCTCCTAAGTGTTGGTGCTTTCTTCTCCTGAAACTTTTTGATGTCATGAAAATGAAAATAAACCATGTTTCAGTTCTTGAATTCTTTGCTTTGTCAACTTTGAATTATTTCTGACTTTTTATGGAAATGGTGGACCTTGGGGACTCTTAAGACCTAATGGATGACTTAAGACCTAATGGAATGATAATGATGACTTTACCAATTTTCATGTTATATGACAAGTAATCAGCATGAGTGAAATTTTAGACAATGACTCTATCTTGGAATGACCGTACAATGACCAAATTTGCTGTGTAAACCTAGTAACATAAAAAATTTGATGATGAAACCCTGAGATGACCATGGTAAAAGTAATTTTTTGATCCAGGTGACAGGCTAAAAAGACTGACACTAACATATCCGACAACTTGTCATTAATTAATCCCCTTGATTAACTTGACTCCAACATGGACAAATGGTTTGGACCCACATAAGCTTCCCGGCTTGAAAATCACCTCAAAAGAAAATTCTTGAAATAAAAACAACCACTGACAAATACTTCCTTTGATTACAGGATGATTGAATAATATTTCAGTGCTGAGTGGTCTGTGAAGAACTTGAATGGGCCTCCCAACAAATAATTTTGATAATTTTTGGAGAAAATATACCATAGCTAAAACCTCTTGTTCTATGGTAGTACGTTTTTTCTCTGCGATTGAAATATTTTTGCTTGAAAAATAAATAAGATGATCCAAGTTTCCTTCACATGGTTGCATTAATATAGCTCCTAAGGCAATTCTAGATGCATCAAAATGGACATGAAATGGCTTATTCTAGTCAGGGTAGACCAGTATGGGTGTGCTTGCAAGTTTCTCCTTCAATGTATCAAATGTAGCATCACATTTAGTAGACCACAAAAATCGTTCAAATTTCTTAAGAATCTTCTCAAGTGGTTCTATGATTAAAGCATAATTTCTTATAACTTTTTCATGATAACCAGTATGTCTGAAAGTGGAACACAACTGTCAGGCATAAGTGGGTGGAAACATATTCAATATTACTGGAACTTTGGCAGGCTCCACACATACACCTTCTTTGTAGAAGATATGCCCCAATAGTCTTCCAAAAGGCACAACAAAAATACATTTCTTTCGGTTCAAAGATATTTCAAGTTTTCTGCATCTATCAAACATAAGTCACCACAAACTGAGATGATTCTTGAACAGGCTATAAAGAGTCTAATCATGCATATAAACTTAAAGAAATATATAAATAATATATATATTATATATATATACATATATTATGAGTGGTGTGTGTGTGGTGTGTGTGTGAGCGTGTTTTGTGGTGGTGGATATTAATATATATAATATTATATATATATATAATAATTATATATATATATATATATATAATATATAATAAATATATATATTCATGGAATGCAGCAATAACAATGTGTGAAAAAAAACACGTGCATTCTTCAACCTATTGAAGCCCCCGAAAATCTGTTCAACAACAAGGGGCATACCCGCCCGGTCCGGACCTTGGTTGGCATCTCCTTTTCTGTTTGGTATAGCGGGTCCAACTGGGGATAATGGGACCAGTTTCCCAATTTGTGTGTGTGTGTAAGATTGATTGATGTTTGTGGCTTTAAAAGATTCTAAATGAGATAATATACTTCTAATTCTAATCTAATGATATGAAATTGTATTCTAAAAAAGCAACGACATCTAATATCTATACTAACCCAGGGTAAGATTTTTCTGTTATACGATCCAAAATGATTTCAAATAATAATTGGTAATAAAGATCATTCAACTGTTATAAGAAAAGAATTCAATATAGATGAACTACTTCGCATAAAAAGTTAGATGAAAAAGTTGTGAAGCATATCGCATAGTAAGATGTTCACATATCAAGCACAAATAAATTGCTATCACCATACAAAGGTGCCAAATGATAACTTAGGCATTCAAGCATTAACATATAAACAACTAAGCTTAAATATCACTCTAATACAGGAGATAGAAACAGTTAAGAGATAGAAGTACCATTTATAACTAGTTCAACTCATGAGCTTCAAGCGATAACGATTTATCTCTTCTTAATCCAACATCAAATAAGAGTACAGAAGTGCAACATAAGTAGCAGATATCAGACGCAAAAATTAATAAACCCTATTCCATTCATTCACCGAAACCTCCTCAGAGGGTGCAAAAGTGCATGTTTTGAGGACAAGTTTTCGATAAATTTCTAGACCCTTCTTTAAATGCATGAGAAGGGTTTAAATACTACTAACTATGTCTAAAAATAACTTATTTACAAAAATTTAGGAAATGGTTTAAATGACCGTCCTTTTTCTAGGCAAAATAAAATAAAACTATTTCTAAAATTAAATCTAAAACTAACTATTTCTGTATTTTCTCCTTAATGTTGCAAGCATTCAACATTTGCTTGAGCAAAGTCGGTTGGACGACTTCAGCCTTTAATTGTCCTGTGAAAATAGAATCGGCTAGAAATGGTGCCATTTTTTTGGTACTGGGCTTACAGGAGACTGAGCAATTAGAGGTTGTCATGCGGAAAGAGTTATTTTTGCTGACAAAACTAACCTCCCTAGGAGTCTAAGACTCTCTAGTGACAAACAAGACAATTAAGAGCAATCCTTCTCTAAACATACATTATTCTATGAGAAACCAAGTGTTTTTTTATCCTACCTCAAGTCCAACGCTTGTTGTAGCAGTCCAGCCTCGTCGATCCAGATGAGCTCCTCCTTCACTTCGAAACCTGCATACACTAACAATCAA
>APFE031516889.1:1124-26104 GCA_000404065.3 Pinus taeda | reverse complement strand
GAGGAATTGCACAATTGCATGAGAAGAAACATGGCATTCAATTATACAAATAATGTTTAATATAGCCATATAATGTTTAATCTAGCCATATAATGATAACAAGGTTGATTGTAAAAGAAACAACTCACGCAATACTAGTTTTACTAATTCAATTTATTACTGAAACTATGTATTCATTTGAGAGAATTTTATGTCATTCCACAATCAATTATTAATTCCATCTATCCACTCACTAAAAGTAAATTTTTTATCATATGTTTTTCTTCCATCATTCAAATTTAATCAAATATTAATGTATAGACTAATATTTCTGTTATTGAATGCCAATGTATTAGTTTACATTTTTATCTTAGGTCAAGTGGTGAATATAACAAGAGGATTTATTTAAGTCACATATAAAATATTACTTTTTTTTATTTTATTTATTAGATATTAGATAATTAATGTATACAGACCTGTAGCATTCCAAAATTCTATATACACAGATCATACATTTCTATACTTATTTTTAAATATGAGGAGCCTACCATTCCTTCTTGTACAACAATCAATCTTACATTGTGTGTAATGCATTATTTTCAAATAATTCTTTAAATTAAAGTTAAAAATTATATATAAATGTAAATTATTTACTATCAAATTACCACCACAAATTAAGTGTCTCAATATGTATAATACATACACCATTCTTATTAATATATAATACAACACTACAACTTGTTTTTCCTTTCTTTCTTATAATCGTACTAACAAACTTATTTATTCAATCCGGTAAAACATAGAGTATAAATGTGATACTAACGAACTTATTTGTTCAACTCAGCAAAACATAGAGTATGAATGTGATACTAACATGTTAATACATATGGGATGCAAATATATTATTTATTTACGCATATAATTATGGTTTCTATTAGATTTTTTTTTTTTAAATAGACCCATAATATATCCAGTATATCTATAAAAATTATATTAATAGTTATTTGTTAACCTTTTACTTTAAAATTTTTATTAGAATTCTTAAATGTACAATTAGTAACTTGTATCTATATAAAGTTAAATTATATAAAAAGTTGTATCTATATATTTTACTTGTGTCTGTATAACGTGGCCTTGCATATTCTTGAAGTTGTGCAGTTTCCTTTTTACTCTCCTTTTACAAACTATCTTTTTATTGTTCCTTTTTACTCTCCTTTTACAAACTATCTTTTTACTTTCCCTTTTAATTAGTCATTATTTTTGAAAGTTTAGCCATTTCAAAATAAAATAATGATCGGATGATATTTGTCTTGTTCCTCTTCATTTTCAAAATATTTTTATGCCTCCCATCACTAAGTTGGATTGCAGGGTTTTCCTTCTTAACAATACAAATTTGTGTGTATCGACAAATTATTTTTGTTCGACTGAATGACATCACCCATATTAGAATGATGGGCATCTCATAATTCATAAAAGATTATGAATTATAATTATTTTGAGAGAATTATTATAATTCTTAAACAATGCAATTAGTAATTTATATCCATATAAAGCAAAATTATTAGTGTCATTTTGTGTACCTAAATAACAAATCATAATGAATTAAATATCAAATTACATGGTGAATTGTACCTAGAACCCTCGTGATGCAATCAAATGGATGCTCTAGATTAATCACCGATTTGGAGGTTGTATTTTGTAAATTATTTACCCTAATTCCGTAATGAATGGAGGGAATATAGGGGATTGCAATTTAACATTGTATGTGAAACACCATTATTCAAAAGAGTTAACACAGATAAGTTAATTTTGCACGGCCAGATTGACTAATATTTCACTCACCATGTGGAGAAACTACCAGATGAGTAGGGGAAGAAAATTGCTTGATTGGTTCAGTCATCACTGTACAAGTCACCATTAGGGCTTTCGAAGCTCTCAGAGTGAAAATCTTGAGTCCATTTGGTATTAGGGTAACATGTTATACAATTAATACAATGGTATAAAGGTTTGTCAACTCCAGTTATAACTTATTCCTCGAGTGATGTCAATAGGTGTATTATAGGTTTTGAATATTAATGGTTCATGATATGTTTTAACAAATTGGTTGATATCCGTAGGAAAATAATCTCAAACGTTAACCTTTTTGGTGGAGAGAGGGTCCTTTATTAGAATTGGGTTTGATGTTATATGTTAAAATCTCATTGTTGAGGATATTAAGCTTGTTTACAATCACTTCTTCAATTTGTTTTGTTAGAGTCACCAATGCGTTGTCTGGGGATTCGAATTCTCCATAATCCAATTCAAATCCACTTATAATCAAGCTCTATTCATCACTTGAACTTGAAAGATAATATGAGGTGTTACTCCATTAATCTTTAAGATCTTATTTTATTAAGTGGTGTTCTATTTTTAAGAACAACACGCTATTTCTCCAGAAAAAAAAGAGCGTGATACCGTGTTATAAATTAAAATCCATTGTCATTGCCTCATTAATACCTATTCAGATAAATTGGAATTAAGAAAGTATACGTTACTACTATTAAGGTTAACATCAATCAATATCGATTATAAATTGTATACTGGAAGTCTGTAAAATTCCTATTTCTATATATATATATATATAATTTTGTAAAAATGAACTACGCATGACTGGAGAAAAATGGATTCTATAATAAAAAAAAATCTACTTAAATACCTAAATAACAGTTGACATTAGAAAGGGTAAAGGCGGTATATGAGGGAGTTGTGCGCATGGAGATAGGGTTTTTTCTTCTGCTCCTACTGTTGCCGTTGGGTAGTGGCGGCAGGGCCGCCCCTAATTCTGGCAGCCCTTCTTGACGCCATTGTTAAGAGCTTCGACGCCATTGCCGAGTTGCCGAAGGTCTGATTGGGTTTCGAAGTTTACAGTTGGGGTTTTTCCTATTGTTCTATCGGTTCCTGCATAGCCTGAGGTGGAGCTACACCTTCGGCTCCCGCTTCCTCCATACCTACAGACCTGAATCCATTTCCTCGGCTCCAGTTTTGAGTTTCCGGATTGGAGGTCCGTGTCTTGAGCTCTAAATGGAAGTACCAGGGCAACTTGCATCGTTTAGTGTCGAGCGGCTGAGGCGAGAGTCAGTGCCTTGAGTTTCGACGGTCCACTGCTCGACCCTACTGTGCCACTCTGCTTGGCGTTCTAGCAAAGGAGTAGGTCTTTGGTGTTATTTGAACTGAGCTGCGGAGCAAGGGCAGGGTATATTTTGGTCTTCAGATTTTACTCTTCGTGGGGGCGAGGTGGCTGCCCTAGCCGCCTCTATCCTCGGCCTCGTCTCTGCTCTAGTTGGGACCGGATGGGTTCCTTTGCTGTTGCAGATGGTGCTTTTTTTGGTGGCTTGTTGGCATTCCACTGCGGTATTTTGAAGCGTTGAGGGAACTGGGGTGTGGAGATGATTTTCTCTACATTGTTTCGTCTCACTTCATCATGGCTGTTGTTTTTGCTGGAGTTTCTACAGGCAGCTGAGGAAGCTTGGGGTAGTGTAGTCTCTACCTCTAGTTTCATCGTTTTCAGGAGGAGAGTTTGAGGGGGCAGGGGAGGAGTGGCTACCCTGGCTGTTCTTTCCTCATTTCGTGCCTCTCCTACTTGTCTGGGCAGCCAGATTTAGAGTTTTACTGTCTCACTTTTTCTCTCCTCAGGAGCTTCATTATTGTTTTTTTTGTTGTTTGTTGTGATGGGTATGGGTATCCTCCACAGGTCTGTTTTCTGCAAACTGGTTTGGGGTTTACATACCCATTTACTTGCTACCTAGTCTGTGGGCTTTACTGGAATACTTCTCTTGAAGTATTGTATTTTTAGTGGCTTTGTCCACACTTCTGCATGTGTGTTTAGCATCTACAACATGTAATTTTTTGAAATTAATGGAAATTACGGATTTTCTCCTCGCAAAAAAAAAAAAAAATGATATTAGAAAACATAGATTTCATATTAAACAATTTATTAATCTTTTAAAATGTTAATTGCAGCGTGAACTTGAATATATAAATGGCATATACAATAGGAATTTGGTAAAATTTTTATTATTGTTATGATTATAATATAGAAATAGAACATAAAATAAGATTTCTAATTAAATATTACTTGTTTGGATAACAAGGCATCTAAATTAACCTTTGTTATAAGAAAGCTAGGTTCGAATCAAACGACAACATTGTGATATAGAATTGTGTATTGATCTCACACACTAAGCTTTGAATTCCAAAACAACTCCATTTTGTTTTAGACTTCAACACTGGTGGATAATTGCTTATTTTTATTATTATTATTTTCTTTTTATTTTAAATACATGCTCATTGTCTTGACTGTGATCATATTAATTATATCTATAATCTTATATTATATATATAATATATATATATATATATAATATATATATTATATATATTATATATATAATATATTATATATATATTATAATAATAGATATTTTCCAATAATAAAAGGTCACTTGTCATTACAAAAGGTCATAGTTTGCAATATAGTTCTTGTGACTACCTAATTTATGAGACTTCAATGGATTTCCTAAGCCTCTTTTCTCTCTCACATATTATATCCAATGAATGACCAATACCAACAACATGTCGACCTATATCCATATGGAAATATATCCACAATTGAAATTCACTTCCACTCTCATAAGGGATCTTATGAAACATTGGAGCAATGCCTCCAAATTATTATTGTGAAGCGATGTGTGTGTGGCTACAAAGTTTGCATAGGGACCAAAGAATTGAAGGCATGTGGAGATTATAGAGTGGTTAAAACTTGGTAGGAATACAAAAACTGTGGAAGACTCTTTGGACTTGAAGAGATAGAAGCCATGAAGAAATTGATTGTATCAAGAAGAGATGGGCTAGTTGCTGTGAAAGATGCCCACCTTTTACTACAACACAATGTGAGACAACCAGAATGCCCTACAGCCGGAGGTTAAATGAAATGCATGCTGAATTTCGAAAACTGTGTGGGATGCAAAACTAAAATAGACAATGATAAAGTAGCGGTGAAACACTACTAATAATAGAATGAGTTAAGTTTTTGTTTTTTGTTTTTTTTTTTAAACAAAACATGCAAAATATATTGAAATATTCATACAGTAATGTTAAATTTGCTAACGTAGGTCTGGTGTTTTTAAAGTTGGTCTAGTGTTTTTAAATTTGTTAAAAATACCACGGGAGAGATCAAAGTGAGAGGCTGCCAAGGGTTTTTTGCTACATAGAAGATTTCAAAAATGTTAAAGGTTTTAGACCGTCAATCATTTTACATTTCCAGTTGAATTTTTTCATATTAAATCATATTTGATTGAATGTTTGAAGTCCATTTTTTTTTTCGGCCTGCTTTCACCTATGCATTAGATTGAAGAGGAGAATTTTTGGCTTTTAATAGAGGTTGTATCCTTATTGAAATGCCTAGGTGAAAGGCCAATGAGGGAAATCGAGGCTCTGTTTTGAAAATAAAATAACAATTGTGTACGGTGAGTAGATATTGGATTTATTTCATATCATACAAATATTTTTTTTCACTAAAGCCAAATTTTAAAAATTTCCAGGGAAGAAGTGTGATTTTTTTACAAGAGTAATGCATCCATTTTCACATAATCCATCCATCTTTAGGTGAACCCCATTACTACTTAGGATATACACTACCTTTGTGTAGAGGGTATAAAATGAATAAAATGACAACAATGACGAGTTTCAAATCTGGAAAGGTTATGCAGAAATTAGTAAAGCTATAAAGTAAGAGTACCACTTGGACTAAGACTATCTCAGAGGAGGAGGTAGGGAAGGTGCATGTCCCATGGGTTAATGCCAAAGCTTGGTTATTGTACACATTGTTATTCCACTAGTTAGTAGTTTCCATGGAAACGTTGCTTTGTTAATTAGAAAATATTGTGGAGGATTCCATGTATCTATGGTTGTTTCCAATTGTAATATACCACATTCAGTGTAACACGTATACTTTTCATTATAGACACTCACTATTATTCATTTGTTGTAATTATGCCATTTGGTGTTATCCTCCAGTGCATAAGATGTGAAATCTGGAGTTGAAGACTTCCACTAATTATTATTATTTTTACCTATCGAAACGTGGCAATGGATCTATGCTATAATCGCAAAGGATCAACTATCAAATTAGTCAAGTCAACTAGTTTTAATAATGGTTAGTTAGTAAATAAATTCCCTGTAACTTAATACAATCTGGTACCTGAGCTAAGGCCTAGATATGGTTCGCATTAGAGGGTTCCATAAATACCAAATCATAAGAATTAAAATTTCAAACAATAATGACTAACAATGGTTATGTCGATACCAAATCAGTTACAGTTTCAAACAATATTGACTAACAATAGTTATACTGGCAGAATATATAAAAAAAGGTTTAACTTTTACCAAGTTTAATATTGTTTTAATAAGCTGAGTTGTTGCCAAGGTATTTTGCCAGATCCTGATTAGCGAAAGCACCCGATTGGTTTGATAACTTTTGCTCAGATTGCAGAAGGGTGTGCAAAGGAGACGATAAAATATTTTCAGCATGTAACACTAGTAACACAACTCGCATCTCTAGGTTGCAATTTGACAATGCAGAAAATTTTATGATTGTTTGAAAATATGGGGAATTGAGATGGAATCGTAAAAATTATAGTTTCAGTTACGTTGTCATGAGTGCTGAAAATTTTCATAACTCTGTTCCTCCTTATCGTCTTGGCAATTGCTACAATCTCATTGTGATGTTTCTGTATGTGCTTAAGGTTTATTCAAAATTTTACTATCAGAGACATTTTCCCACGCTCTTAAACAAGGGTTTGGACAAAGCCCACAAACATGAATGCAGAGTCAGGAGACTAAGGGCAATCATGGTGCCGAAGCTGAAGTGATCTCGGGGACAATGGCAATTACGAGATAATTGCAGAATGGGAGAGTAGAGGATGCACAACAACTGTTTGACAGAATTCCTGAACGGAATGTAGTTTCATGGACCACGCTGGTTGCAGGGTATGCCCAGAGTGGCTGTATTGAGCATGCTTGCCAATTGTTTGAGGAAATGCCTCAACGAAATATGGTCTCATGGGATTCTACGATTGTGGGATATTGGCAAAATGGGAGGACCAAGGATGCTATCAGGCTATTCAATGGAATGCTTGAGTGAAATATTTCCTCGTGGAATGCAATGATCATAGGATATGCACAGGAGAAAAGAATGGAAAACGCACGACAATTGTTTGATGAAATGGTGGAGAGAAACACAGTTTCATGGACGACAATGCTGGCAGGATATGCTCATAATGGTCAATGGAAGGACGCCCTGAAGCTATTTTCTCAATGCGTTGAGCGGGCTCAAAGCCAAATCAATCGACTTTCACTGGTGTTCTCGATCAAGGTTGGCATTCATAGCCTGGCAGGGTATTTCCTTTGGCCACCATTTCTTTCACTAAGAGATGTTGGAAATCAAGGGTCGAGGCTTCTTCGGTCAGAGGAAGATTCAATTGCACACTAATCCCTAACATAGCTTTCTACCGTTGCTTTGTATTTCCAATCTCCCTGCCATCTGGTCCATTTGCAGGATGCATTTGTCAATTCACATTAAGCCTTATAAACATCGCATTCACACAGGACACTACACCCTGCTAGACTTGTTGACCTAGGTTGTCATTGATGTCAATATGGCAATATTTTGGATACTAGGGGATGACATGAAGCCAAGGGGATGCAGAGCAGATTCATGAAGAGACAGGAGCAAGGCCATCAGGATAGCCAAGCCATAAGAAAAGAGGAGTTACCTAAGGAGGCATATCAGAGTCATCAGGAGCCATCAGAGGAGCAATGGATGCATTCAACAACAAAAAGAGGACGCAGAGAGCCATCAGAGCAAACAGGAGCAGACGAAGCCCCCAGAGGAGCAGATGGAGATGAGAGGAGCTAACAGAGCACGAAGCACCACCATCAGAGCCATAGAGGAAGCAAACAGAGTTAGAGGAGCCAAGAGGAGCACACAAGAGAAGTCAACAGGAGCCAAGTGGCACACACAGAGTGCTCTAACACTATCCACAACATAAACATGCATATGGCTGCAAAGACCTGTATATGCATTTAATGCAAATAGAGCTATCGGAGGTGGAAGACTTAGACTCATATGCAAATACATTGACGGAGTGAAAAAGGTAGAGTTTATATTGTATGAGCAAAATACATTATTGGAGGAGAAAAACCATATACATATGCTTTAACACTATCGGTGGGCAGATATTACAAACACTTGGAGAAAAGTTGCTGAAACACCAATTTCTCCGTTGCTAAAACACTAGTACTTGGAAAAAAGTTGCCAATACACCAATTTCGGCGTTGCTGAAACACCAATTTTGGTGTTGCTGAAACACCAACCTTTTCCGTGATGACATTATATTTTTAGCACATCGTAAACATGAGGAAGCTAAAGCGAATGGAGGAGGAAAGCCAGAAGGTCGAGCGAGTGTTGAGGAATCCGAAGCTTAAGCGAGCGAGGAGGAAGCCAAAGAGCCAGTGAGTAAGCAGAAACGAATGGACAAAGGCATGATAATGTATAAAACAATCAAAACAGAGAATTCTTGTTGTGGTTGTTGTTGTGAAGAACTAGAATGTATGGTAGCAGATGCAATAGAGGTGGTTATGCATTGTATGAAGTTGCTAGTGAAGGTTGCTGCAGCTGGTGAACGCTGGTGAAGGCTGCTACAGCTATTGAACATTGTTGAAATACGCTGGAGGAAATAGAGGCCGTGTGAGGGTCCAACAGAACAGAAAGAGGGTGCAACAGAACATAAAGAGGGATGAAGGACCAACAGGATAGTAGGCAGTCGAAGGGGAGAAACAACCAACAGAGAAACAGTCATGCTGAAGCATTCACTATGACAATGAGAACATAAGCTTGAACAGAAAGTTGTTCTTTATATAGAGTTTAGTGCAGCTAACAGTAGACTGACTAAAGCTGTGTGAAGACATTATCAGAGAGCACAAATACTATTGGAGACTCTGTGTGGAGAGTATGGAGAGTTGTAAAGACTTCTCCATAAGAAGATTGGTTGTCATTGATGCTGTAGCAGGGAGACTACAATGAAGCTATAAACAAACAGAACTCAGTAGAGAAGAGTTCTGAGAGCATAATATTATTACCAAAAGTGTCTTGACAAGATTGGATTGGAGTCCTTGAGGCTGGTGCCTTAGAAGTGTGAAGGGTTGGAGTTCTTGGGCTGGTGCCTCAGAAGTAAGTAGGATTGGAGTCCTTGGGGTTGATGCCTTAGAAGTAGGAAGGATTGAAGTCCTTGGGAGTTTGTGCTTCTAAGTCCAAGATTGGTGTCTTGGCGAAATAGAGTTGGTGCTCTGGAGGTTGGAGCCTCACTAAAGTCCAAGTTGGAGCTTGGAAATTGATTGTAACCATCTATATATTATATCTATATTACTGCAAAGTTTATATTAATAAAAGCATTTATTCTTGCTGTTCATCTTGTGTTCTGAATATATATGTTTTAACTGGTAAAACAATAGTGGGAAAAAGAAATACTGATTCACCCCCCCTGCCCCTCTCAGTATTTCCAACAATTGGTATCAGAGCAGGTACCTTCATTCAAAGCTTAACAGCTTGAAGGTTGACATTTAAAACACAAATGGCGAGGTCAAGGAAGAAAGTCTCCAATCCTCCTAAGGATGTGTCTCCCTCTATTACTAAAATAGAAGACAATCAATTTGATGAGGCTCCAAGGCTCAATGGGAACTTTAATATATGGGAAGCAAGAATGAGGAATTTCTTACAGACTCAAGGGATCGAAATCTGGAAATCAGTGATTGATGATAGCAGGATGGATAGAGAATCCAAGGAGTACAATGCAAAAGTAGTAAAGGCAATCTTGAATGGGCTACCTGATTCTGTAAAGAATAATCTAGGAAAATATTCATCAACAAAGGATATATGGGACAAACTTCATGACCTTCACTCAAAAGGAGCACTGACCATGAACATCAATCAAGAAGGAGATCCTGAACCCGTCATAGAAGCTGAAAATGAGAATGATGACATCAAGGTTAAAACAGACTTAGAAGATGAAGAGAATGAAAAAGATTTTGTAGAAGAACTCCTCGCTAAACTTATGATTGCCATGGAAGAAATGAACAATTTGAAAGAGGAAAATGAGAAACTTAATAAGAGAGCACTAATTGGTAACCAAGATCAAACAAGGAAGAAAGTTGACCTCATCAAGCTTCAAGTACAAGAAAGGGATGAAGAGCTTGCCAAGCTTAAGAAGGAATATCATCAAAGCAAAAGAAAGCATCATGAAGAAGTCATATCCATGACAAATCAATTGGATAAAGCAAAGAAGCATGAAGATATCTTGTCAAGCCAACTTAAACAAAGGCACAAGAGCTTGAAAAAACTTGAAGAAGAGATTGGTCCGTACAAGGTAGAGGTATCCTCCCTTAAGTCTCAACTACAAGAAGCCAGGAAACATGCACAAGGAGCTGAGAAGAAAATGGAGAGTAGTCAAGCAAAGAATGAAGAAATCTTCAAAGTGAAGTCAAATATCATCTTCCTTAAAATAGAAGTAGATGAAGCTACTCGTATCAAGGAAGAAACTGAGGAAAAACTTGCTAACAGGAATAATGAGTGTGAAAGATTGGAAGAAGAGATTATCTTCCTCAGAACAAAGGTTGAAAGGATGAACAAAACCTTGAAGAGCTCTCAAGCCTTGGATGACATGCTCAGCTATCACAAATGTCCATCTGATAAATCTGGTCTCAGATATGTAGGTGAACCCTCAAACAAGAATGAAAATGATTTAAAAAAAAGAGATGTGAAGAAGCCAAAAAGAAGTGGTGATGCTCTTAGCTCCAGCAAAGGCAAGGAGAAAAATCAAGGCTACAATAGAACAAATCCTCCTCCAAGAAGAAATCCAACTCCAAGAAGAAATGTAGATGATGTCAAAGATGCGATAGGCAATGGTTATCATCAAAGGATATCAAGGTAGAAATGCTTCAGAAGTACATCAAGGAGTCCCCATCTCCCAGGTACCAAAGTTCATTTTTTGGTCATTGTTATTCTTGTACAAACTTTGGTCACATGGCAAAAGACTGTAAAGCATATCATAGAGATAGATGTTGTAGTCTCCGACAACCTCCAAGAAACAATTTTGCAGGAAGAGATCATGAATTCTTATTCATGAACAATGTAGAATGCTTCAAGTGTCATAACATTGGTCATATGGCACATGATTGTAACTTAACATGGGCTCTTACACAAGCTAGAACTATGCAAAACAAGAAAGTTACACAAGTATGGAGAAGGAAGGAAATACAGTCCTAAAGTCCCTTGAGCTCTCCAACCAACAACATATGTCATTGGCCTAAATTTTGACAATATAAGCATTTTATAAGAAGACTCTGCCAAAAGGAGATGATGCATATAGTTAGGGGGAGCCTATGATTCTTGATCATTATTGTTGAAACTATTAGTGAAAGGGTCCTGATGAAATCTTTGCTGAACTATATTAACAGTCATTCTTTGATAAAGATCATTTCTCAAGGGTACTCCATTGAAGAATATGATCTTGTAACCATTATTTGGACTGTTGTTAAAGAAATAGGACAAACAACCATGGTGCTATTATCACAGAAGTTTATGTCTTAACTCAGGAATTTAATGTGAGAACAGATAAATTCTGGACACTAATAGAGGTAGTCTTCAAACAAACAAGATACATCTCGAATGGAGTTTGAAGTAAGAGTAGCTGGTAGCATATAACAAAATTGAAGCATTGCATGAAGATGCAGATCATCAATTGTATTTAAAAGACAGTCATAGATTGGATATTTGAATCTGCTAGGGAAATAATCTGCAGAGATATGTACAAGAACACAAGGAAAAGATGGCTCATAGGAAGGAGAATGTTGTGCAGTCAAGCATAACTTAAGCTGATACAGATCACTTAAGAAATATATCAACAGTAAGGCACAACCCCTCACATTTTTGTCCAAATGCAATGATGATTGAATACTAGATGGCAGTAACTTAACGGGAAGCACAGAGACACAAAGGAACTCAGATCTGGAGAAAGATAGCAAGGAAGATAATCTCAGGGGCATTTTCTCTTGATTCAGAGTATGAAGGTCTCTCAATGTTACCTATGGAGACAACAATATGGATTGAAGCATAAAAATCCTGGACTTGGACACTTGGTGTATGGCCGTTTTCAATCTAAATGAAAGCATTAAAGTAGAGCATCCTTAAGCATTGTTGAAGCCATGATAAAGCAGTTCTAAGACATGAAGAGGGAATAATGTGCAAATTGATGATAAAATATCAATCCTTCTATCTTGAGTAAAAAGAAGAAGAGCACTATGACAGGGGGAGTCACAGACCCATGAAGATCTACCATTCAGGAAGAATAGAAGCAGTTTGATAGGGGGAGTCCCAGGGCACTCCTTTGCCATTGATGTCAAAGGGGGAGAGAAGAAGAATATTGCCACCAATAACAAAGGGGGAGATTGTTGACCTAGGTTGTCATTGATGTCAATATGGAAATATTCTGGATACTAGAGGATGACATGAAGCCAAGGGGATGCAGAGCAGATTCATGAAGAGACAAGAGAAAGGCCATCAGGATAGTCAAGCCATAAGAAAAGAGGAGTTACCTAAGGAGGCATATCAGAGTCATCAGGAGCCATCAAAGGAGCAATGGATGCGTTTAATAGCAAACAGAGGATGTAGAGAGCCATCAAAGCAAACAGGAGCAGATAGAGCCACCAGAGGAGCAGATGGAGACAAGAGGAATAAGCAGAGCATGAAGCACCACCATCAGAGCCATAGAGGAAGCAAATAGAGTTAGAGGAGCCAAGAGGAGCACACAAGAGGAGCCAAGAGGAGCCAAGTGGAGCACACAGAGTGCTGTAACACTATCCACAACATAAACATGCATATGGCGACAAAACCTGTATATGCATTTAACGCAAACAGAGGTATCAGAGGCGGAAGAATTAGACTCATATGCAAGTACACTGACGGAGTGAAAAAGGCAGAGCTTATATTGTATGAGTAGAATACATTATCAAAGGAGAAAACCCATATACATATGCTTTAACACTATCGGCAGGCAGATATTACAAACACTTGGAGAAAAGTTACTGAAACACCAATTTCTCCGTTGCTGAAACACCGGTACTTGGAAAAAAGTTGCCGATACACCAATTTCGGCGTTGCTAAAACACCAATTTTGGCGTTGCTGAAACACCAACCTTTTCCACGACGACATTATATTTTCAGCACATCGTAAACTTGAGGAAGTTAAAGCAAATGGAGGAGGGAAGCCAGAAGGTCGAGCGAGTGTTGAGGAAGCCAAAGCTTAAGCGAGCGAGGAGGAAGCCAAAGAGCCATTGAGTAAGCGAAAATGAATGGACAAAGGCATGAGAATGTATAAAACAGTAAAAACAGAGAACTATTGTTGTGGTTGTTGTTGTGAAGAACAAGAATGTATGGTAGCAGATGTAGTAGAGGGGGTTACGCATTGTATGAAGTTGTTGGTGAACGCTGGTGAAGGCTGCTGCAGCTGTTGAACGTTGTTGAAATACGCTGGAGGAAATAGAGGCCGTGTGAGGGTCCAACAGAACAAAAAGAGGGTGCAACAGAACATAAAGAGGGATGAAGGACCAACAGGACAATAGGCAGTCGAAGGGGAGAAACAACCAGCAAAGAAATAGTCATGCTGAAGCATTCACTGTGACAATGAGAACATAAGCTTGAACAAAAAGTTGTTCTTTATTAGATTTTAGTGCAGCTAACAGTAGACTGACTAAAGCTGTGTGAAGACATTATCAGAGAGAACAAAGACTATTGGAGACTCTGTGTGGATAGTATGGAGAGTTGTAAAGACTTCTCAATAAGAAGATTGGTTGTCATTGATGCTGTATCATGAAGACTACAGTGAAGCTGTAAACAGACAGAACTCAGCAGAGAAGAGTTCTGAGAGCATAATATTATTACCAAAAGTGTCTTGACAAGATTGGATTGGAGTCCTTGAGGCTGGTGCCTCAGAAGTGTGAAGGGTTGGAGTTCATGGGCTGGTGCCTCAGAAGTAAGTAGGATTGGAGTCCTTGGGGTTGATGCTTCAGAAGTAGGAAGGATTGAATTCCTTGGGAGTTTGTGCTTCTAAGTCCAAGATTAGTGTCTTGGCGAAATAGAGTTGGTGCTCTGGAGGTTGGAGCCTCACCAAATTCCAAGTTGGAGCTTGGCAACTGATTGTAACCATCTATATATTGTATCTATATTACTGCATAATTTATATTAATAAAAGCATTTATTCTTGCTGTTCATCTTGTTTTTTGAATATATATGTTTTAACTGGTAAAACAATAGTGGGAAAAATAAATACTAATTCACCCCCCCCCTCAGTATTTCCAACAAGACTGGCAATGAACCATGATGGCACCTAAGTCACAACAACACTAAGATAATTCTTCTTCAACCTGTGACCCCTAAAGGCAATCTGGGATGGGTGGAGACAAATTGGGTTTCATGTATACTCTGGTCACTGAATTACATAAAATCTTCAAACCTCTTCCCATTTCGGTCCAACATGTGCGAAGGAGCGACTTCAGAGATTTAACACCCCTACAAGCCATCTGCAGAGTTTGCTGTGTTCGATAAATGGACTCGTTTGACGTGAATATCAGCTCAATCAAGCATGTAGTGCAGACTCTTACGTTGGTACCCAGATCAGATCTGATGCTTGAGCATAAAGAAACAAATTGATTGTAATAGAGAAAGGAATGCAACTAGAGGAAGAGCTCATGATAAGAGTACTGGTGGTGATTGGATATTTACACGAGGATACCCCAGTTTTTCCCACGGAATACATGTGATACATTTTTGATGGATATTCCATGAGATAGATTAGCTAGAGATTTTCATCCTATTATTTAATAAAACTAACCATGCATGTATGGGTCCATAGACCTCAAGGGTTCAACATGGCTCGGATGCCAAGTGTAAGGACCACATCCAGACTATATACAATTTTTTTTGTTTTGTTTTAATCACAACAAAATACAACCAGAAGAGAAACACATTGGGAATTCATTTCAGGAAACATATCATAACATTTAGATACATTTAACTAAGACCAAAATAGTATTTCAACACATATGTACCATTCACCAGAAGACAAGACTTCGCTTGCTTTGCTGTTGCTGGTATTCCCTTATTGCTGGTCACCTCCGTGAATGAATGACAACGTACTTGATCCGAATGCGATGACCCACCGGTTAACCTCCCAGCCTACTCCTTGGGTACTCTTCTTCCCCGCGGACCCCCAAGCTACAATGGGGTTATACAATGGAGGAATGCAATAGATGGTAGAGGAGAGCACTCTTTGGCTCAAGAGTCCCCTCTCTAAAATCCTCTACCTCACCAAACTCACTATAGGATCATAATCACTGCTCTGATATCATCTCATCCATCCAACAATAGGGTTCCCAAAAAGTCCCTTCTCCCATGGCTTGCCCCTTCTTTTATAGGAGTCCTCATAGGTGACACTTGGCATGTCATGCATAATTAATTATTATTTTATAATTCAATAGCTTGATTATTCACCCACCCATGTGTCACTCTCTCATCAAGGGTCTCCCAAAATTATTTACTTAATTTTTATTTAAAATTAATATTTCCTCACCTCAACAAGATTCCTATTTCTTCTCCCAGTTGCCTCTTTATCCCCCCTTTTTATTCCTTAAATTCTGTTCATTACTTAAAGTCAATTAATGAGTCAAGATTTGATCCTCTATCTACTCCCTAATTTAACTTAGGTTATCTCTTAGATGGATATTCTTATGTTTGTTGTTGCCGCATGGAGGTTCTCTACATTTCTCTAAATTTAATTTATTATTCTTATTTTAATTCACCTTCCTCTTTTCTTAATTAGGTTTAATTAATTTAGGATTAATCTTTATCCTTACAATTATGTCCCTCTTTCCCCTTTTACCTAATTAAACCACATAATCTACCTAGTATTTTCCAACATGGGAAGGGTAGAATTTTTAAGGTAATCTATTTTATTTCTTCCTATGATCCTCTTAACCCAAGTTTTATTTTTTATTTAATTACCTCGGTTTCTAACATCATTTACCCTTGATGTAAATTTACCAGTTTTTTCCTGATGTTATTTATTATTTAATTTATTTTTAATGATTCCAAGGGTGCCAAGTTTGGTCGTGCCCTTCAAGAACTTCCCTTGAAGTTCCAAGGGTTCCATGCCTAATAGTTTATTTGTGATGCCAAGGGTGCCATTGGTTGTTCCCTTCAAGAAATTCCCTTGAAGTTCCAAGGGTGCCACAACACTTTCCCTTCAAGCATTCAGTGACTACGAGGGGAAAGTATAGATGCAACATCATAGACCACGATCATCTCTTATGTTGCCTGCTATAGTGAGACTAATGGTGTCAGGGATCAAGGAATCCGCCTTGATGCGCACCCCCTGGTAAAAATCCTCATGAACGACCCAACTTTGGGACCTGGCCTCATGGCATCATGATCTTCAAGGCGAAGGTGTTTCAACCCTTCCAGCCCAAGTCACGGTGGGAGTGCTAGTGGGTGAGATCAGGGACACTGTCCCACCCCTGCCATGTATTTCCATCCACCTGTACAACCCCATCACCCATATGTGAGTCATTCGGTCAAGCAACTAATCTGTGCCTGCAGCCATTAACATATCATCAGAATATAGTTAAACATATATGGCAGGTTTCAAAATGGACTTAGAATTTCAAAGATAAAATAATATGAATTTTCATCAAACCAGGTGTCATCAACTCGTCATATGTCAGTGCCTCTGATGGTTTCCTGCCATACTCAATAGTCATCAGTAACAAGGTTTCTCAATGTTAGTCATTGTCATAATAGCATCATTAACAACTCCTAGTCATTCACATCATTGTTCATCGTGAACTAGAACTAATATAAGTAGCCAACATAAGGAGCACGTCCATCATAGGTATCATCAACATAACATCAGTAGAAATAATACATATACATCAAAGATATCATCATCATAATATGGAATAGGAAATAAACACATCCATTGCATCCACTAATAGTAGAGTTAAGTGTTTGGATCCCCAACTTGAGGTCCCCAAAGAATACTTTGTGAGCCTTGAGGCTAAATCACTGTTAATGTCATGTCATATCAAGGTCAATCAACTGGACAGGGGCACTACATATTTTTAGTATTTAAAAGAAAAAAAATTATAGGGTTGGTCCTTACACTTGGTATCAGAGCTATGTTGAACCCTTGAGACCTATGGGCCCATGCATGCATATCTAGTTGCGTAAAAAATCTACTACATTTTACCCTAAAGTTATAAGAGTAAAATATAGATAATTATAAACAGAAACACAAGTACTTCATATATTTGATTTGAATAAAAGAACAAGTCTGGCACAATATGAATGTCTGACGAAGTGACTTAAGGATTCGAGAAGCTTTCAACTTGCTTCAAATGTTATCCTTTAGGATAATAACACATATAGACAAGAGATACAATTTCTTATGAAAAAAGGGAAATTTTTTTTTACAAAATTTTCAACCAAAAAAAAAAGAACTACATTATTTTAAATCTTAATAAACTCTATATAATATAATATTAGTATTTCTATATTTAATTTAATTGAAATTTGAAAAATAATTAAATTCCAAATTTTATTATTTTCTAAAACGAATTGAATTATAATTAATTTGTAAAAATATTTATAATTATAAATTATTTAAATAAATAAAAATATAAAAACAATATAACTTAGAATGGAAGTCCATTTTGCCGCACATGTGATGACTTCCTTTTGAAAGAACAAAGAAGACAGGTTATTCCTTCTTCTGGATATAATACAATGTTCAGAATGACTTTGACATCTAGATTAGAGAAATAACATGCATGTAACTTTGGCCTAATTAATTGATGTTATAAAGATCCCAATTAATGACAAAACGACCAGGGATTTAGTTCCACCTTACTATGACCACTATGTACTATAAGGAATTCCAAAGGGGCAAAACGAACTTTCTTCTTCAACTTCGATTTTTTCTGCCCATGCATTCCCATTCACACAAAAAGACATGAAGAACGCAACAATGAAAGATATACATTTTCCGGAAGAACGAAGGCATGAAAGGTATACATTTTCTGGAATAGCAATCAGAAGCCTGAACTAGACAAGGAGAGGACACCTCCACATACCACAACCAATTCCCACGTTGAATCGCTATTCCAAAAAGTAACACCACTAAGGATAAGAGCCCGCCTGTAAACCCAATGGCGATCACTAACATTTTTCTCGGTCAAAAAAAAAACTTTCCATGAAAAACCTCGAACGCTAAGAACAACTAAAATTTGAAGGCTGGTTCGACCTCGAATTATTTCTACTTCGCTGCTCTTATTTGCTTAGATCCAAGGCCATTTTTTTAACTCATCCTGTGATGTTTATTTGTAACACCAGTTCCATTTAACTGGATGTCATTGTTAACCGGATGGAATTGTTAGAGATAACTACCTGCATGCATGAGTTAAGATGAGTTATTAGTTGAGTTGTTCAGAAAATTAAATTCAATTGTCAGTGAAGTGTCAGTAATGTGGGTGTGATATGTCTAGTTAGGCTTAGTGAGTTTGAGTAATGTGCCTATTATAAAGAGAATGACCTAAGAACCAAAACCTTTCGATAATCATTTGGCCAAACACATAAAGAGAATGACCTCAGAACCAAAGATTTCTGATAATCATTTGTTGATAAATACACCATTGAATAGGATTACCTTCCATTCAAAATACAGTGAAAAGGCGGAGCTTGCATTTGGGGATATCGTGTTTCAGAGATATCTTATTTGGGGTCATTTGTAGATGTTTTATAACTTAAATCCACTTGAAGCTAACAAGAAAATCAGTAAACATAAATAGGGCAGTTCGGCTAAGCTAGTCTAATTTATAAGTAGATATGCAGACATTGTCAGTCAGCTAGTGCATGTATTCAATGTTGCTCTTGAATTCCTGTGTCTCAAGCGGAATATCTTCCATGACATTCCATTAGTAATGCTTTGACATTCAGTGGTAAAATAAATGGAACTAAAAAATCATGGAATCTTTAGAAAAGTTGACTTCGCTTCTTAATCTGTACTTGCACGTCCAGTTGCGTTCGTTATACTATTTCTTCACCACTCTGAGTGTAAACTCACCATTGTATCTTCCATAGTTATCAAATTTGTCGAGCAAAAAAAAGGAAATTCAAGAATCCGATTCGTATTTCAAATAATTCGATAGTGATTCGATTTGGTAATTGTGTGGATAACGAACAATCTGGTTAACAGTTTTTGTTTTTCACAAATTTACTTTTTACGGGTTATTTGGACATTCTAGTTATCAGTTTTTGTTTTTCATGAATTTACTTTTTATGGGTTATTTTACACATCTCGCTTCAACCGCCCACGAGATTTGCAATGATATTATTTATAGTGCTGACTTTGATTTTAATGTTTAAATAATTAAATATATTTTGGGAGGTCAAAGCAGCCTATTTCATTGCAATGTACATTCTTGTACAATTTGGTTAATAGTTGTCTGTAGGAAATGGCAACTAATTATTAGTAGGGAAGATTTTTATTTCTTCCTATGATTTTCTTAACCCAATTTTTATTCTTGTTTAATTACCTCGATTTCTAACATCATTTTGACTACAGTTTATTTACCTGGTTTTCATATTTTGATTATATTTATTAATTTATTTATTTTTAATAATTTCAAGAGTACCAAGTTTGGTTGTGCCCTTTAAGAACTTCCCTTGACGTTCCAAGGGTGTCATGCCTAACAGGTTATTTGTGATGCCAAGGGTGCCAAGTTGGTTGTGCCCTTCAAGAAATTCCCTTGAAGTTCCAAGGGTGCCACGCCACTTGCCCTTCAAGCATTCAATGGCTACGAGGGGAAAGTATAGGTGCAACGACAGAGACCACTATCATCTCTTGTGTTGCTTGCTATAGTGAGACTAATGGTGTCGGGGATCAAGGAATTCACCTTGATGCACGCCCCCTGGTAAAATCCTCATGAGCGACCCAACTTTGGGACCTGCCCTCATGACATCATGATCTTCAAGGCAAAGGTGTTTCAAACTTTCTAGCCCAAGTCATGGTGGGAGTGCTAGTGGGTGAGATCAAGGACACTGTCCTACCCCTCCCATGTAATTCCATCCAGTTGTACAACCCTATCACCCATATGTGAGTCATTCAGCCAAGAAACTAATTTATGCATATCATCAGAATATAGATAAACATATATATAGTAGGTTTCAAAATTGACTTAGAATTTCAAAGACAATATAGATTTTCATCAAACCAAGTGTCGTCAACTCGTCATATGTGAGTTCCTCTGGTGGTTTCCTGCCATACTCAATAATCATCAGTAACAAAGTTTGTCAGTGTTCTTTCATTGTCATAATAGCATCACCAACATCACCTAGTCATTCACATCATTTTTCATTGTGAACCAGAACTAATGCAAGTAAGTAACATAGGGGACACATCTATCATGGCTATCATCATCATAATACATATCCACCAAAGCTATCAACATCATAATATCAATAGAAAACATACCTATCCATCAAAGCTATCATCATCATGATATCAATAGAGAGCATACATATCCTTTACTACTATCATCATCATAAATTAAATAGAGACCAAACATAACAATTTATGCTACAATCATCATAATATCAATAGAGAACATGCATAACCATTAATGCTACAATCATCATAATACCAATAGATAACATACATAACCATTAATGCTATCTTCATCATAATATCAATGGAGATCATACCTAAGCATCACAACTACTAATATCACAACCACAAATAATAGAGTCATGTGTCTAGAGGTCCTCAAAGATTAATGGGTGGGCCTTAGGGCTAAATAAATTTTAATGCCATATCATTTTCAGTCCACTAGAGCGAGGCACTACAACCTTGAAGACCGTCAGATGTATGTAAACATTCATACGTTCAACCTGTACCGGGCAGATACCCTGCGTTCCCATGTGTGGATATGATTCACTGGATCATCTCTCACACTGACCCCAAGACGATGACCTTGAGCAGTGTCAATGGGACAAAGCTTGCAACCTTTTGAGCACGAGACTACGATGAGATGTATTAGATGGACAGGCCCATGACTTTCATGACCCCTCCATTCAACTTGCCCAATAGCAGAGGCCACTCAAGAGATATTATGAAGGATTGGGTAAAGGAGTTAGCTCATTTCAAGATGACCCCTAACTGGATCTATAAGATGAAGATATTGAGGAAGGCATACCAATACTTGGTCATGTTCTCATGTTGACTGAGTGGCCAAGCGAGTGCTGAGACCTTCCCTTAGAGTTGGGTGGTCACGCTGGACCAATTGGCTAGAGAAGAAAGACCATGCAACTAGTCCGACATATTGGCTCATCAGCTGAAGGAGCCAGTCACGAAGGCTCGACAATCACCCGAAGGCATGCATGCAAAGATTTATATGTCTGCCTACATTCTAGATGCAGTCTGTGCCCGACATGAGTTCCCGGGCTTAGAATGGGCATGGTCACTGGCGAAGACAGTTGTGAGCACATATTTCAACCTATTATCCTAGTCCAACTTCAGAGCAGTGATCAAATGGTTGTCTGACCATCTTGTCACCCTAGTGTATAGGTTAATATTCGAACAAGATCCACCTTGCATGTCAGAAGAATCAATGAAGGCATTGTTAGGCATTGCAGATTGGTATGCCTCACCGAACAACATGTTCATCCGAGTGTTCAGTGCGGAGAAGCCCACTCTTCTATTGCGGATTGGGTTGTACAAGATCCGGAGTGTCAAGCAAGCGGATGTCGAAGCTGAACAAATGAGAAAGTACCCATTTGACCTCCGAAGCTTCAACTTGTATGACCCACATTGCATTGTGAAGGACCATTGCATGAGATTTTAGTTCAATTGGATCCATGGGGCATTTCATTGGGTTGAGGAAGACTCATGGAGGTATTTTTATCATCATTCCAGATCCAATGACTAGGTTTGTTTCACCGTAGAATGGTTAGCACAACAACATGAAGCAGCACCAAGGAGAACACCAACAACAACAATAGAGGCAACAAAGCCAAGCTTACGTGCGTGTGACAGAGGGAAGAGAAAGATTATCGACTGCATGGAGGAGGAACAAAACTATAAGTTTCGAGTAATCCACCTATAGAACAAGCAGTTGTGGCTAGTCAATAGAAGAGGCAGCAGTGCGACAAGCGAATCGTGCTAAGGTAGAGAGATAAGAAGAGAATGGAAGAAGCAGAGAAGGATTTGCATGAGATGTAGGAGCAACTACAGAAAGAACAAGAGCTGCGCCAACTTGAGAAGGAAGTGTATCAACAACAGATTCAATAGGGGCGCATCATGTGCAGACAGATGAAGTAGCACCCATACAAGTAGTTGATTCTTCTGAACAACTAGATTCAAGCAAACAGGGTGAACCCTTGCAGGGGTAAGACTTTGCTCATGAGGTAGAACAGGCTTCTGAATAGTTAGATGCAGACATGGAGCAGTAGGAGTTGGGACAAGATACCGACCTCATGCCTCACGATAGGGAGGTCAACTCACTCGCTTCCATGAATCCAGATGATGAGCAAGTCTCGAACGACCAAGGATGCACTGAGATCCTTGGTGGTCAGCCGGAAGGAGAGATGTTTGACATCTCCTTTGATGAATCTCAACATAGAGTTGTGCACCTTGACAGAGTACCAACTTTGGAGGACTGAACATCCCTTGTGCAAGTTAAAGAACAAGTGATCGTGACCGATGTGCATAAGGACCCAGCTTCTTTGGCCAATGCAACTAGAGTATATGCCAAAGCCGCTAGCTCCAGTGATTGCTTCATCATAACTGAGAATGAATGAATGGCAAAGGAACTATAGGTGGCCAAGCAGGGAGGAGACTTGGTGACAATATCCACCCTAGCTGAACTGAAGAAGGCAATATTGGAGGAAGTGTTGTCCTTGGACACGGTTATGCGAGCATTGTACTCCAAGTTCAATATCGTGCATCAAGTAGTCATTCATCTTCATGGATGGTAGCATTCATGTGTGAGAAGAGATCACATCTTGAAGAACATACATGCTGTTGTTGATAGCATGCGAGCATGGACGATGAAGTATAAAGGAGCCCTACTTCATTTTCCAAAGATGATGAAGGTCAATGTGGTCGAACTGCAAGCACGTATCCGGAGTCAAATCTGGAAGTATGAGGACCTACCACAACTCATCATTGGCATACAGGCTTCCCATGCATGAGTATTCAAGAGCATGGAGGTTTTTGTGCACACATATGCGATTCCATCTCTTGGGACTGTCACCCAAGTGAAGACCAAGAAGCAGGTCCAACAGGAGCTTGATTCGTACTTTGACGAGTTGATGTGCATTGCCACCAGTTGAGACTTACTTATTAGTGTAGACATCATGCGCAAGTATGTTGCTGGTCCAACCACATTGAGGATAATGATGTGCATGCTTTCAGATGAGTTGGACAGAGGAGCCCAAGTAGTGTACCTGGAGGCCATGGAGAAAAGGTTCAGGTTCCATATGGATGTCACAATGGAACACATGGACACTATCAGAGACTACCAATCTTGGCACCAATATGTTATTGTTGATCAGCATGAGGATGTCGAGTAGTTGGACTTCTATAGTTGTCTAAGTCATAGTGGTGTCTAGTTTGGCTTGTTCAAGCCATTGTTCACATGGGTACATGTGCATTATAATGTTGAGTCATGTCAAGTGTAAGTCAAGTCTCAAGAGTGAATGTAACAGTCATAGAGTAGGTGAAGAGTCGTGAGGGCAGTTGAATGGTCACAAAGGGGAATGTTAAGGGTCATCCCACCCTTTGCTATAAATAGTCACTCATAACTCATTGTATAGGCTTTTGGTCAGCCATGCTTCTACTAAGATTATCTTGAAGAAAGCTTGGACAGTATTGTAACGCGCCTTGGCTTCTCCACTACACGGAGCTAGTATACCTCTTTGGAGGAGCAGGCGGATGTGGTTGTAACATTCCACTGATGGGGCTAGCAGGTTTACATGGTGTATTGTATGATTGTGACTTACACTTCTTTATATAATAAAAGCCAACACATTTTCATGCATATGTTGTTATTGTAGTTGGACTGTTCTGGTTGTCTTAATGATATATGTTGTTTACCTTCGATACTTGTATATGAACTGATTCATGTGAAATTATACAAATCTTGTTGTTAATGTGTTTCATATGTTGTTAATGTTGTCACCGTCCATGTCGACTGCTCTACCGGACATTAGACAGAGCTTTCCTGAACCTTGTTGTATCAACTGTCACACTTGTCTTGGACTGATCCATAAGTGTTGTTCGTGTTATCTTACCTTTGTTAGGAAATTAAATATTACGAAGCAATGGAAAATATTGTAGAAATATAAACATAGAAAACACACAAAACAAGAGAGACACAGATATACGTGGTTCACCCAGTTTGGGCTACGTCCACCTCGAACAGCCAGTCCTTCCTTTCTATTATCCAGCAAAATGAAGAGACAAAACCTACAGCAAATCCGCTGTAATATCCTCTGTTTTCTCTCACAGTCTCACCTCTATGTTTCTCGCTCACACATAATACACGTCTATCTCACAGCCTCAAATACAATGCCCTCATACAAAGAGAGGGGGTTGCCTTCTAGGGCAAAAAACCCTAAACTAAACATAATTTCTACTGTCAGATCATCCGCCTAATGAATGGCCTAGATTGACTAGAAATTACTATACTTTTACAAGGAAATTTTACAGCTGTTTTTAGCTTCGAGGGCGCTGCCCCCGAAAACCCCCGCTAGGGGGGGGCTCCCAAAGGTCGCAGCCGCCCCCCCCTGGACCCCCCTG
>APFE031516888.1:28904-57753 GCA_000404065.3 Pinus taeda | reverse complement strand
TATATCGGTCAGAAAAGATATAACTCAATTACCATGATGAAGACACATGAGTGGAACCATAATGATAGTCGTCTATTAATGAGTAAAAACAGAGAAAGATTACAACCAAAGGTTCTGACGTTGAACCTCCTCTGATTGGGCAAGCAGCTAAATACGCCTTGCAAAGTGACCTCTTTTCTCTCAATATTTTGGCAGCATAACACCTCTATACTTTACAATTCTCACTATCACTCCAGCATTATTTCAGCACTCACAATAGCTCTAGCAAAACTAGTTGGTTTAATGCAGGGGGACAGTCATTTATAGATGGAGGAGGAAGGAGTATGCATTGTATCAGGACGCCTACTGAAGATTAGCATTATCCCTGAATAGCCACTGAACTTAGTTGTCATGGATAAAAAGATGACACTCATCCACTTCCATGAGGATTTTTCCTTCAGAGAACTCCATGAACAAAGAGGAAAAAACATATGAGTGCGCGTTGGCTAAAAATCATAACCAAATTTAGGTGGCGCGGGATTTTCTCTATGACAGAGCGTTAATGGGCGCGCCTCCTTTTAAGGAACTGAGTCATTGGCACGGGCAAGACACTGTGAACCCGCGCTAATGGAAAAAGGGCACTTTTTAGGGATAATCTGCAAAAGGTGTCTTCAGGGAATATGAAGTTCATACTCAGGGGAATACAATGCAAGTGTTTTTTGGTTGTGTCACTGGTCACAGGTCCATAAATGTGTCCTCCAATGTACGAAAGCAAGGGTAACAGGGACGGTGACCGACGGTGACAAATTACTGTGTAACAGTGTTGTTAAATGTAGGAGTTGTCATTATTTGCCAACATTGTATCCCGGGGATGAAATCTCATTCCACATATAGAAGTGTATAGGACCATTCTCCAATACTTTCGGGTATATTAGAGGCACTCCATGCATGATAAGTATAAAGGAACGCTCTCATCGAAGGGTTACTCATTAGACAACACTACTATAGACTGCACTCCTATGTACCATCGTGTATATTTTGGGAGTCCCCTATAGGTTGTTATCCATCCATAGGTAACCGAGTTTGTCGCCTTGCATATCGTGATAAAATGAAAATAGCATTCGGGGAGATTGGTTGTTGTACTTTAAGTCCATAGTTCACTAAGGTGTATATTGTAGTTCACGATTGCTTAGTAAACCTTTATGCCTAGCTACCCGTCTTTTTTTTTCGTGAAGTTCTAAAATCAATTAATTGACCATGGAATAATATCATTTCTATGGAAATAATCCTTAGTAGATCTTAGGTTGAGACTATTGGAAACAATTCCTGACTCTACCAACCAAGGAAACCCATTTGTTGGCTACCGAGGGGCCTGACCCAGGTTCAGTAGTGAGTTTAGCCAAGAAAATCTCGATACTACTAGCCCTTTCCGCAATAGTCCGCGAAGTGCGGACTGAGGTCTCACCCGAAGTAGTATGGGAGGGTGCTGGAACCAGGTTTCCACACCCTAGGGATGTCTTGATGAGGGTTCTGCGGGTATCCTAATCTGCGCGCGGCGCTGCTCCACACAGCTTTCTATTCTTTGCAACCCGTGTGCACCTTCGTACTATTTTGATCCGATCCTTACTGCATTATTATATTAGTGCTTAACTTAGTTTATGCGGGCCCAATATTCTTATTACTTATTCAACTGCTTGAAAACAATATAATTGCATAAAGATAACCAGTACATAGAAATATATATCTACAAATAGGTGCACAATATTCTGAATCAATCTTATCTCTATTAATACTCAAGTTCCGTTACAAACTCGACTCGCCCTACGCACTCAGCTGTAGGGGTCTGCGCACTCAGCTGCGGACTCTACTAGGCCTCTGCGAACTCAGCTCCAGAGCCTCTACCTACTACTATGACCCAATACACTTCAAATTCACCTCTATCTTCTAACCATGCCTTCGCATCTATCTGTTACTTTTCAAAACTCAGACTGACTTTACACTTAGAGCCTCACCCTATTTATACAATTCCATGGTCTGCGGACCATGGGTAGGCTGACACACTTTACATTAAATTTCATTATCTTGGGGCAGAAAACCCTAGGCTCTTGTGCTCCACGCCTACATTTCGGGGGGTATTTACATTACACTAGACCAAAATTTGGGATTCAAGCCCCAAAAACATGCTATGGGGGGATCCGCTGCCCAACAGGCGCCCAACACAATCATCGTGACTTGTCCCGAGTCACTCTGCTGGTGTGGCAATCTTTGCGCGAAGTCCATCCAACTGTGCCTGTGCTGCGCAAAGATCCGTAGTGCACCATGTTGTTGTTGTCTGGAGCTGCTCCATTTCTGCTTCTGAATCATCTGCGTCTAACTTGATTCTCTACTTCGATGTTGGCTTTTGCTACCTATGTTTATAGTCCTGCACCTTTGTCCGGCATGTCGGGTCGCGAAGACTGTGCTTTGGTCGGTTAGTCAGACAGTCGGCCCGCCCATGTAGGGCTTCAGGCAACTGCCATTTACTCTTCCTGGGAAGGGTTCTTCATTAAGTTTGACTAGCTGGACTGCCCCTCCATCTGTGACTTCTTTTACCACATATGGTCCTAACTAATGCATTCTAAATTTTCCAGGAAATTTTTCGAACTTGCTATCATACAGCAACACTAAATCGTTTATCTTGAATGTGCGCAACTTGATATGGTGATTGTGCCAGGCTTTCTCACGTTGTTTCTGTACCTGCTAATGGAGTCCCGCCAGAAACCATTCTTCCTCGAGTTCTTCCAATTGCGCAAGCCTCTCCTCCAAGGCTTTGCGGTCTGACATGCCTGTAAGTGCTACTATCCACAAACTGGGTACGATGTATTCCATTGGCATGACTGCTTCCCTGCCATAGATTAACCTAAAAGGTTTCTGACCCGTCAATATTTTGCACATGGTTTTGTATGCCCATAATACAGCAGGTATGCGCAGGTCCCAATCGTTTCACTGTGTTTTGCATACTTTGGTCAAGGCGGTTTCCATAATTTTGTTGAATGCTTCTACTGTCCCATTAGCTTGTGGATGGTACGGTGTATTTTGCTGATGATACACCTAGAACTCCTCGATGAATGCACTGATGGTTTCATTCAGGAAGTGCATTCTGTGGTCACTCATTAAAATTTTCGGGCAACCAAACTGTGTTAACACATTGTCGAACAAAAATTTCGCAGCTGTGGTGGTCGTGCAGTCCTTAACCGATTGTTCTTTCACCCATCGAGTCAGGTACTCTATCGCGGTAATGATGTAGCACGCACCCATCTTTCCCTGAGGTTTGATTGGTCCCACAAAATTGATTGCCCATTTTTCGAATGGCTGCAACGTCATCTATGGATTGAGTGGCATATCATCCCTTCGTGATGGTTTCCCAGTCCTTTGATATATGTCACAAGCCCGAAAGTGTGCTTTCAAATCTTGATGTAGGGTTGGCCACCATAACCGAACGCGAAGAATCTTCTATGTCGTCACACGTCCTGCAGAGTGTCCTCCTGCAGCTCCCCCCATGTGCTTCTGTGAGGATCTGTCCACGTTCAAATTCGGGTACATATCTTCGCAATATCTCATCATTTCCCATTTTGTAGAGGTGCCCCGTGATGACAGAAAAGTCCGTCATGCGCACCACCAATTCCTTCTTCTGTTGGACTAAATATTCCTTCGGCACAGTCCCTGTGGTTAAAAAATGGATTATATCTTCGAAGTGGTCGTCCGCGACGCGCACTGCAAAGAGCTGTGCATCAGGTAGTCCTTCTTCCGAATTTGTTGGCTCCTCACCTGTCTCAATTCGTGATAAGTGATCTGGTCCTGCATTTAGGCGTCCCGACTTTACAATGACCTCGAAGTCATATTCTTGAAACAATAACAACCATCTGCATATGCGCCCCCCCAACACAGGCTTGTTCACCAGGTATTTCAACGTGGAATGATCGGTATACATCTTGAAGTGCCCGCCAAGTAAATAATGTCGGTATTTCTGGAGCACATATACTATTGCCAACCCTTCGCGCTCAGAAGTAGAATTGTTTTTTTCAGCTTTGGATAGCTGCCAACTCGCAAACGCGATCGGGTGATCCACGCCTTCCTACATAAGTACAGCTCCCAGTGCAATACACGACACATCAACATGTACATGAAATTCTACGTCCCATTTTGGGAAGACCAGGATGGGAGCAGATGCCATTCTCTCCTTGAGAACATCCAAACTTTTCCTATAGTCATCATTCCAAAAATATGTAGCGTCCTTTTTCAATAGTGTTTCCATTGGCACTGTTATTTGTGCATAGCTCTTGATAAACTTTCTATAGTAACCAGTGTGCCCCAAAGTAGCGCGTAGTTGTTTGACACTTCGTAGCACTTCCAGATTGAGAATAACAGCATTCTTCGCAGGGTCCACCATCAGGCCTTTTTTGCAGACCACATGACTGAGCAGGTTTCCAAAAGGGACGAGGAGTGTGCACTTTTTAAGATTCAACGCAATCTGGTGTCGTCGGCAAGTATCCAGCATCAAATGTAAGCTCACTATATGGTGTTTAACTAACCCAAATACAGTCCAATCATCTAGATAGACCTCCAAGAACTTGTGGATGTATTCCTTGAATGCAGCCACCACTACGCGCAAAAATATCGTTGGCGCATTCTTCAGTACAAAGGGCATAATGGTGTATTGAAAACAGCCCCATTCAGTTGCAAAGGTTTTCTTGCTCCTATCTTCCAACGCGATCTTGATCTGATGGTACCCTGAGAAGCCATCCATGAATGAGTAAGATTCTTGACCGCCAACATTCTCCAATACTTCATCTGTAAACGGCGTGAGGAATGGATCGTGAACACAGGCATAATTAACCTTCCTGAGGTCCACACATATTCTAATTTCACCCTTCTATTTTTTCTCCTATACTACCATAGGACTCACCCAGTCAAATTCTTCCACTAGTTCAATAATTCCGGCTGCAAGCATTTTGTCTAATTCTTTGGGGACCTTTTCTTTATACTTCATATTCAAACGGTAAGGTCGCTGCTTAACTGGCTTCACGTCCAGTTTCAGAGTGATCTTCATCATCCCTAAGTCACCAATGATCCCCTTTAAGTCCGTGATTTTGATCAGGAACAAATCTTGATATTCGCAGAGTAACTCGGTGACCTTATCTACCATAGAATTTGTCCTAATAGTCCCCAAGTGTCACGTACTTCGTCTCCACGTCTGCACCAATGTTTACCTGCTTTGTTTTTAGCGGCACAGTGATGTCGGGATCCTCAATTGATGGTCCTTGAACTTCACGACACCCTTCAATTTCTGGAATATTAATATTTCGAGGGTCACCATCATCCTCCTCTACTTTCACGTTATAACATTCTAGGGCACTGCTTAACTAGGTTGTCCATGTTGGTTGAACTACTTGTCATGGTTCCTGTGGTATTTGGAAGATGGAAGCTTTTATGGTTTGCAGTGTGTCATCAACAGTATCCGACCATTAGTCTTCAAATGTGAATGTTAACAAAAATCCCTCGCGCAAGACATCCCATTCGCCCATACCATGTCAGAGTTTTGTCTCAGTATACCAATTCATGGGTATGACGTCTAGGGTATGGTAGAATAAGTGTACCCATTCAGGCTGAGGTTCTTCTCCATAGGCCTTGGTCCATTTCACGAGGTACGTGCGCAGGTCATCATGTCCATCGTATTTATCTGCTATCCATAGTTGTGGTTTCCCAAATCATAGGCGCATCATCCTCCTACAGCCGCACCAGTTTTCAAATTTTCCTTGATGTGTTCCCCACTAGCGTGCAGGTATCGTGTGTAACGCCCACTTCAACGCATCAAACCGCTATTGTTCAAGTACTGTGCCTTCAAACTTTCTAAAGAATTCATCCACCACTGTCAATCCATCATATGTTGCCAGATCTCGGACCTGGGTTGTTACGCAATGCAGTGATCTAGTCATCATGTTACAATTCAGCGTTGTCACTTAGTTCAACCAACTGTGACAGCGTTCGTCTTCTTCATCTGAATCCGAGGTGCAGGAACTTGCGCACTCCCACGAGATCCTTCCATCTGCAGTCGAATTCACCCAATCCTGATCTCGCACAGTTATCTTGTAGATACAATCCAGCTCATCGTCGCGCACAAGTTCGGTGTAGCACGCTCCTTCGGCTAGATCTCGCAAAACTACTACGCGTAGGGACTTTTTCTTGAATATCATCTTCTGCTTCTTCAGGTTGATGGCTCGATTCATATCAATGGCCAAGTCTATTCCTAGCAACGCAAGATAGGGATTGTTGTCATCAACAATCTCTATTACTTCAAAGTCCGTCTGTGTGCTTGCGCCTTTGATATCAATTATCACCCCTTGCAACCTTCCCTTGGGCAAAATCTTCTGTTGGTTCGCCATTCGTAATTGAATAGGGGACCACTGTAACGTGGGCCTACCAATGCATTCTCATGTCTGCTTCGGTAATACATTCGCGTTCGTACCCAGGTTTAGGATTACCTTATCCATTTCATACTCACCAATCTGCGCCGTCAATCTCATTTCCCTCCCAGTGCACAATGCATGCTTTCCCAGTTTCCAGACGACGTGCGATTCCCCTGACCCTACGCACCTGGTGATCAACTCATATAGTCCCTTAACTTCCTTATTGTCCTGCATCAGTTTCATGCATGTCTCCAAAAAGGTAGTAAGCATAGAAGGATCCATCCCTAGCTCTGGTTGATCCTTACTTCTTGAAGTGGAGGCTTCCACGAAGCTCTTCTTAGCTTCCATGAACGTCTCCTTTGCGCGTTCTAATTCAAACTCAGATTCCTTTGTAGGAGCCTTGCGAACCCATGTATCTTCCTCGGGCTACTTCCCCTTATCCTCTCCTGTGGTCACACCACTTCTGAGCACCATGTTCACATTTGGGTCTTCTTCGCGCGGTTCAGACCTCATCATTTGAATATTTTGAGTCAGAGGAGGCTAGAGTACCCCTTTCTCGCGCATCTGTGTGATCAAAGAAGGACAATCTACTGCTTCATGATCGAACTGGGCACAGTATGAACAGGATATTCTCGTTGGGTTGGTACAGTCACAGGTGTAGTGCCCTGGTCCTCCACAATTGTAACAAACTATCTGCGGCTGCTTCTTGGCAACATTCGTCCTCGACCTCGACCTCGCCCTTGGAATCCAGTGTGCACCATCCCCGCCGATGGATCGAGGGCTCACGTTTTTGTCTGCATCTGATAGGCTGGGGTCTGATCCATCATTAACTCGTAGCTACGACAAGTACGCTCGTTGTGGCCCACTGACCTACAAAAATTACAAAACAATTATTGGGGTGCAGGTGTATACTTCTACAACAAATGGCAATTATCTGTCATGTGCTTTCCTCCTATCTGACAGATCACACACCATAATGCGGGTGTCACACTCAACTGTGCCTGTGCCTCCGGTCTCAATGGCAAATGCCCCCCTCCTGCCAAGTAGTTCACGAATACTAGATAGTGGTCCTTGTCATGGCCCTAGCAATTGCATTTTATGCACCACACTTCCTCGTGCGCCTCTGGCCGCAGTGCCCTATCTTACTTCAAGCTCTGCATTTCCAGGCAGAGATTTTGTAGTTGCACGTGGTTTTTTTGAACTCCCAGCCCATGATCTTGTATCAGTGTCTCATGTAACCTCATCGCCATTTCCAACGCTTCGGCCTAGGTAGAAAGTTTATGTTGTGACAGCGCCATCCTCAGGTGCGGTGTTAGAGATGCCACAAACCATGCGCGATGTTGTGCATCCGTGAGCGTCATATTAGCCTTGCGGATCATACTCTTCAGCCACTGATCCAGATCCCAGGGGGTCTCGCCTGGAAGCATCGCAATCTCTTTAAACCCGATGATTGACTGTGTCTCTGATTTTGGGTGGCTAAATTCTCTATTCAGCGCATTCTGGATCTTTTCTATTCTTACATTGGGGTGATCATTAGAGTGCTTGATATACCATGTCAACGCATGATCCTGTAGCGCGCTCATCAATGTACCCTTCTTAATGTTGTCGTCCATGACCCCTTGCGCTTCCCACACTACTCTTACCACGAACTAGAACTAGTCCAGATCCTCATTCCCTACTCCTCTAAATATGGGTAGCTTGATCCCGCTCGCCATGCTGAACTACGGGTTTGGTGGAGGTGGAGTGGGTGGAGATGGAGGTGAAGGGGGTGAAGTGGGTGGTGGCATAGGTGGAGGTGGTAACTGCAGAATGCATTGCCTTATCAAACTGACTACACTTCTCGGAGAGACCTGAGCGAGCTCTTCCTCGCTCTCTCACGAAGGTGAAATTAAGGGACTATTTCCTAATTACCCGCTACCTTTGTAGATCTTCCCTCTCGTCATTCCAAACATTAATGTATTCGCATAACCCACTTTTCACATAACAACATCTTAATCCAAGTATTTAAAGATTTAATGTACTTACCTCGCGGTCCCTTGAGAAAACGTCATTCTGCTTCACTGTAGTTCACGGTCGTGTCTATCACAAACTCAGTGATAAACCCCCTATTATCTGGTCGATCCAATTGTCCATAGCTCGCGCGATCTTATCTTCTGATGCCTCTAGTCTGCGCACTAATTCCGGAGTCCACACTATTGGTTGGTCGAGCTTACACCTTCCCTGGCTATCAGCTAACCTCGCGATCCACTTATACAGTTCAGAAGGAAAGGATGTGAAGAAGATCTCATGGATTTCCATATACACATAGTGATCAAGCCACCTTTTCTCAAATACTTGCGGAGTTCTATTTTCCTGTGTCACGAACTCATGAATCTTCTTGTCCAACAACTCTTCAATCTCCTTCTTTGTTGGGTTCCTAGCATGACATCAGATATCCCTTAGGAAGATCCCAGTCCTGGCAATGGAACCATTTGTTGGCTACAAGGGGGCCTGACCCATGTTCAGCAGTGAGTTTAGCCAAGCAAATCCCGATACTACTGGCCCTTTCGGCAACAGTCAATGTAGCGCGGACTGAGGTCTCACCCGAAGTAGTATGGGAGGGTGCTAGAACCAGGTTTCTGCACCCTAGGGATGTCTTGATGAGGGTTATGGGGGTTTGCGATCATAATCCATGCGCGACGCTGCTTCGCATAGCTTTCTATTCTTCACAACCCATGCGCACCTTCATATTATTCTGATCCGATCCTTACTGTGCTATTATATTAGTGCTTAACTTAGTTTGTGCGGGCCCAACCAGAACATAGAAATATAGATCTACAAACAGGTACACAATATTCTAAATCAATCTTATCTTTATTAATACTCAAGTTCTGTTACAGACCCAACTCGCCCTATGCACTCAGCTGTAGGGGTCCGTGCACTCAGCTGCGGACTCTACTAGGCCTCTGCGCACTCAGCTACAGAGCCTCTACCTACTACTACGACCCAATACACTTAAGATTCACCTCTATCTTCTAACCATGCCTTCGCATCTACCTGTTATTTCTCAAAACTCAAACTGACTTTACACTTAGAGCCTCGCTCTATTTACACAATCCCATGGTCCGCAAACCATGGGTAGGCTAACACACTTAACAATAAATTACATTATATTGGGGCGAACAACCCTAGACTCTTGCACTCTGTGCTTGCATTTCGCGGGGTCTTTAAATTACACTTGACCAAAATTCGGGCTACAAGCCCCAAAAATATGCTATGGGGGGATCTGCTGCCCAACACCATCTCAAGGGAATCCTATTCCTTTTCCTTCTTTTGGAAATTTTGGTGCTCCCTATATAGAAACCTTTTCCCTTCGTGAATTTACCATTGGTTTGTCGGTTTGGTTATTTTCGACCCCTATGGTTCTGAATGTCCAAACTGCTCCTCAATTGGGCTCTCCTCGACCCCAACCATATCAACCTCCAGTTGATCTTAAATTCGACCCTTTTCCTTCTTCACTCATTCGGTCTTCTTCCTCTTATTTTTCTTCATCTGGTGAAAACATGCAAGTTAGTAACCAGGTGGATAAGAATAAGAAGAAAAGGAAAATTAATAAGAAAAAAAATAAGCAAGGGGACAGCCAAGAAGTCGATACTACTGGTATAATTGATGTTGAAAAACCTTCCAATCAACCTTTTAAAGTGAAACACCCTTGTAAGCTTTGTAAGGGTGACCACCTTCTTCGAGAATATTCTGATATTACCAAGATATTAGAAGTGTGTTCCACAAGTTCATGTCGACCTTTGTCATCAACCTTTGGAGATCATGTTGGTGATAAGCTTCAACTAGTGACAGTAAAGCCCATGGGAAAAAGGGAAAAGTAAAATTTTCCTATAGGTTATGTGAAGGGAATCATCCTATTCACATTTTTCCTTATATGGATGAACCCTCCAACGTGTTTCATAACCTTACTGCTTCTCAACCTCATCTTCTGACTGGTTATCAGAAGCTTTCCCTTGATCCTCCTCTAGTTCATCAAGTGATTGATCAAAACTCATCTCTGGTCAATCCCACTCTCTTTGAGGTTGAATCCCATAATTCCATTCCCGACCAACCATTGGTCAAGAAAATGGTTGACTTGATTTTGCTTTTAATTGATCATATCCATCATTTAGAGAGTGAAGTTCATACTGCTCAAGTTCTTCTGGTTTCTTTAGATTCCAAAGAATTAGGGGGAAATCCTCATATTCCCACGATATAGGGGGATGATCCTCATGTTCCCATGATCCATGGGGTGATCCTCCTATTCCTGTAACACAAGGGGGGAATTATTGCATTCTGATGGCATGCCTCCAAGTAGTTTAATCACTTTATTTGATTGGAGTTGACTGGCAGGATATTGTCTTTCTTCCTATGTACCCTTTCAGATCATAGTAAAAGCTTATCATATACCCATACCTGGCACAATCATAGATGAAGCTGCATCTGTTAGCATTTTGTCTTCAACTACTTGGAAAGATTTAGGTTCTCCGCAACTTATGCCCATTACCCAAAATATATTAGCTTTTAACAGAGGAACCAATTAACCATTAGGGATCGTTCCTAAGTTGCCTATTACTTTGGGAGGAAAAATCATTTATCTCAACGTGATGGTTTTTCAAGGCCCTTTGGATTTTAATTCACTACTCGGTCGTGAATATGTTTATGTCATGTGTGTTGTTGTCTCTTATCTCTTTCATGTCATATGTATCCCACATGAAGGAATAATTATGGCCATTGATCAGCTTTCATTCGTTGGTCCTAATTTCACTCTCGATCAAGCATCTTCCATAAATGTTCCTTGTATGCAAGTGGTATCACCCCCACAACAAGTGAATTATGTGGCCACCTGTTTTGTGCCTGCGTCTATTGATGATCTAGTCAGTGGTATAGTGCGTCATGTACTAGGGTCATTGGAACTTAATATTTAAATTAGATCCCTTGACATGTATCCCTTCCAGATTGTTGTTCTCCCATCTGATGAGAACCTGTTGGAAGTTATGACCTCTTATAGTTCATAATCAAGGTCCCCATGAGGATAGTTCTTTTACTATGAAAACCTCGTTAAAAACTAAAATAGGTTTCATGAGGATAGTTCGTTTACTACGTCAACCTCTTTAAAAAATGAAACAGGTGTCATGAGGATAGTTATTTTACTATGTCAACCTCGTTAAAAAATGAAATAGGTGTCATGAGGATACACCTTTTACTATGTCAACCTCGTTAAAAAATGAAATAGGTCCCCATGAGGATAGTTATTTTTCAACCTCGTTAAAAAATGAAATAGATTTCATGAGGATAGTTCTTTTACTATGTCAACCTCGTTAAAAAATGAAATAGGTCCCTATGAGCATGGTTCTTTTCTTGTGTCAAGCTTGTTAAAAAATGAAATAAAGTGTTGGAGCACATTTCTTTTTCTTGTGTCAAGCTCGTTAAACTTACAAGGGTGGATTCATCCGAAGGATGAACTTATACGACAAGCATATGGTATCCTCTTCAAGCTTTTGATTAAAAATAAAGAGGTACTCACTAGAAATAGTGGGGAAAAATGGAAGTAAAGTTGTCTTTTATTCTGCATGAAAGGCAGCATGTCGCTCTTGAACATGACACTCATTTGCATTTCGTGTTGGGTTTGGGATATCCTCAATTAGTCACTTTCCTTCTTGGGTTTTGGAGATCCATTTGCCTCTCATTTGATCATTACTTATTGTCACCATGAACTCTAGTTTTACATTGAGTCAAATGTTGCCAAACTCCAGAGTCGTGTCTCTGATATGTTCAAGAGAAGTTCCATCTGCAAATTCAAACCTCGTATACCCCATTTGACCTTCTCTGCTACAATGTTGAATCACTCTCACCAAATTTACAAATTCTTTTTGTTTCATGTCGATGATGTGGGAAACGTTATAGCCCTCCTTCAACATATCACTTCCTATCGACTTCAGCTCATTATCTAGGAATATGATCTAGAAACTCCCTCTCAATACCTTGGAGCTTGCATGCCTCAATGGCATATTCTTCGCATTCAATGATAGGTTTTGGTGAGCACCAGTATTGCAGCAATAATGCTACAACTCCTAGGGTTTCCTACTTTACTTTTATCAACCCAGTAGTTTGTAACAAACTTGGAAGCGACGGTGTTGTATGCACAAGTACTAGCTTTTACTGCAGGCTATCACTTGGTCAACTGGCACAAGATCACTAGGAGCTCAAGCCAACTTCTATGAATTTCTAGAAGAAGATTTTAACTGTGATGAAAGAAATCTAACTCTACAGATGCTATTCTACTTGCAGAAAGAGAAAGAAGACCAGAAAGTAAAGCAAACCCTAGCAAACCCTAATTTTTCCAACTAACCCTACTTTTGCAGAAAAAGAGATGAAAACTTATGAAATGAATGCCATTACCTACTAAGGGAGTAAACTACATCTATTCAAGCTCTTTCTAGGGGGAAATAAGAAAAAAAAAATCTTTTTGAATTTTTAAGTATTTTATGTGAATTTGTTATGTATGCAATTTTATCTGTTTGTGGGTGTGACATTGATTAGGTGGTGATGGAGGGCGACTTTGGGATTTTAAGAGGTGTAGGAAGGCGTGGAGGGGTCTTAAGAGGCCTCTGGCAACCTTCTAGAGGCTTTCCCTGCCATTGGACTTCAAAAAGTCATGTATAGGATCTACAGGAGGCTACAGGGGATCCACACGAGGATGTCAAGGGCTGTTTTTAGAGGTTTTAAAGGTGAAAAAATGGTGGAAAAGGGTAGCTGAAGCCTAGAGGGCTATCTTAAGGTGTCTGAAGTTCATCAAGGATGATTAGGGAAAGAAATGATGGTTTGATTTGTTCAAGAGGCGAGAAGAAAGCTTATTATGAGAAAAATGCAGAAATCAGGGCAGATTTGTGAAGGGCGGTGAATGACCTGTGAAACCTGTAAGAAAAGAGATGATGATGGCTACTTTATTGATGTATTATGAGCAGAGGTGAATTGTAAGAGATCTTCACAACTAAATACTGAAACTGAGCAAGAAAATGACTAGTTGTACTAAGAAACAGAATTGCATCTCGTGTTAACCTAATTCTTACCTACAAACATAAAATGCTAAACAATGTTATATGAACAGGAAAGCATGGAAAGAGGTTTATTGCAAAAACTGAAATGAACTTGGCAAAAATGGATCTGTAACAACACATTAACCTCTGAATCAAACTGTAACACTAGAAATTGCATGGAGGAAGCAAAACTGTGTTTTTACGACAGCAAGCAGATCTTGACCTCAATTCATGGTTCCCTAAGGAGGAAAGGAGGTCAAGCTCTATGGATGACCTTTTTATATCTTTCTCTTACCACTATTTAACCTACTTTAGCAACTAAAATGGAAATAGCTATGTAAACCACCAAAAACAACCTATTCTAACCAAAGGAACAGCAAATCTATCTAACAACAACTAATTCATGAACTGAAACAAAAAATATAAGTACAAACAAGAGTTTCTGGGCAGCTTGGGTTGGGCCCTAACCCAAGAGCTTCAGCCCTCTGAAAGAAATCAATGCTGGCTCATAAAATAATCCATCTTCATTATCAAAATAATAGTCACATTACATAAAATTGTTCACAAAAGGAAGCTCGAAAATGCGCTGAGCAAGAGCTACACAAAAGTGTGAAAATTTGACTAAAATCCAACTAAAAAAACTGAGCACATAAGCCCTCCTATTTATACAACTGGGGCATCCAACATCTCTCCTAAAATCAAGGAGGCTCGGCTCCCAAGACTAGAGATAGACAACAGTTCTTCTTCACTTGCTCAGATGCCCCTTTGATGCAACAATATGGCTGCTTGTGCTCTGATTTTCTGAAGGAGGATTCGAGGTAGCAGGTCATAAATGAAGGGGACACCCTCCTACAAATCAACTCCTTTGTTTTCCTTGAATATTGGCTGCCAAATGCTCATTAAACCTTTGACTTTGCCTCAAAATTGACCAAAAATTTTCATAAAGCACACATTAGACTTCATGGCATAATGACTAACCCAATTCACTCTATTAGCATAAATATAATAAAAAACATGCAATAAACTAATGAAAATGATGGATTATGCTGATTTAGGAGGCAAAATGAGCCCATATAATTACCCATTTATGAGGCTCATCATCACCCCCTTCTAAATGTGTTGCTCATCCTCTGAGCAACTAGTCCATCTCTTCATCTTTGATGGCCTTGATGGCCTCCCTGACATCCCATGCCTCTGATGTGAGATCTTCTTCCCTATCATGGAATCTAGACTTTCTGTCTACCTCTTCCCACTACTGTCTTTCTTCTTCCTCCTTTGTGCCTTCCAGCAGTCCTAGCAGTAGTGGGGGACTCAATTTAAGGCCAATCCAATTGGCCTTCAAGCTTTGCATAGAGTGCTTGTATAGTGGCACTCTGTTCAATGCTTCCCTCATCCTGTTTGGGGAGTGATACTCCCTGATCTATAGGCTAGGTGGCAGTGTGTTCCACCTTCTCATGCAGGCATGAATGCATTCATCTCCAAGCAATCTCTCCATGCCCTCAAAATGTGCAATAGCCTGGGCTTGATCATTGATGTACTTGGGGGCACTTTGAGGATCAGCTGCAAGTTGATGGTGTGTGCTAATGAGAGCCATAGGAAATGATGGCTCTGCTCTAATCATCAGGGGCTCATTTTGTTCTTTTGTCATCAACTTCTTGATTTATGTCGCCCTTTTCTCCTCATGACTCATCCAAGATGCCATGGCCATCAACTGCAAGTCCCCTAACCTAGCATTAGGGTCCCATAGGTTCATATCAGTGAGGACCATGTTATGTAAATAAAACTCTGCCAACTTTGCCTTGTCTTCTGCTGAACTGTGGTCACATAGGTCCATGAAATGTTGATAATCCTGCAAAGGCATGGTGCCTCTCTGGGCCAAAGTTTTGATCTGAATTTGTAGCCACTAATCCTTGAGGTATACCCCATATGATTTGGCTAGTTGTCTGCATTGTAGTGCCTCCATAGCCCAGCTGGCCATGCATGCTAACTGGGTTTCCCTTTCTTGCAGTTGTTTCCTCAATATTTCAGTCTCTACCTGGGTTCCCCTTTCTTGCAGCTATTTCCTTAACATCTCATTCTCTGCTTCCAAGTGAGATCTTTTGATTGCTTCTACATGTTTTACAGTGGCCAGCTCTCTGCCCATATCTCTAAGCTTTCTCTCCATGTGGCCAATGTCTTCCACCCCTTCGGACTTTACAATTTGCATCCATCTATGGCTCCTTACTCTTTCTTTTTCCATCTCAAAGAAAAGTGGGACTGCAAAGTTCTGTGGGATGATTTTCCCTCCTTCCAGAAGGTTGTAATAAGAGCCTAAACTAGGTTGAGGGTCAGGTTCTGGTATCCCTGATGTTTCATTCTTCCCCTTGGTCTGCTCTTCTGCCCTTTTTTCAAGTTTCTCCATCTCCTGTAGCTTTGTCAAGGTCTCCTGTAGAGCGGTCTGCACCTCCTATAGGACTATTTTAGGGTCCTGTAATTTCATCCTTTCCTTCCAAGTGGAAGATCTAGGGCTTCCTCTTTCATAGTTGATGGGGGTTTTGGATGGAGATTCCTCCTTTTTGGTAGTAGGAGAATCTGCAATGGTGATAGGCTCTTTTGAGAGTGTCTGTGGCTTCACTATTTTTATCCTGGTGCTTCTTCGAGCCCTGAAATACATGGATGATTGCCTTTTTCTTTTCTATTTGGGCTTAACTGGGGTAATGAGTGCAGCAAGAACAGCTGTTGCCTCCCTCTCTAGTGTCTCAAGAGAAACTTCTACCTTCTTTGCTTCTTTTTCTACTTCTTTTGTCTTTTCTACCTCTGCTAGTTTTGTTTCTTCTATCCCTGTTTTGATTTCCTCCCCTTCTTGTTTAGCTTCTGCCCTCTCTACTGTAGCCTGTTGCTTCACTGATTTAGTCTTTTTCCTTTCTATTTTAGTCCTTTTTCCTTTTGTCCTGGGTTCCTTCTTCTTCTCTATTTTGGTTTCTTTCTCCTCTGTTTCATGTTTTTCTTCCTCTTTTTGGGCTCCTTCCTTCCCTATTTTAGGTTCCTCTTTCTCTGTTTGTGTTTTCTCTTCCTCTTTTTTGGTTTCCTCCTCATTTTCCCCTTTTTTTCTTCTCCCTCACTTTTAGATGGACTGAAGTCACCTGTGAGGGCTTTTACATCATCTCCCCTTGTCATATTTCTAAAAATCTCCCAGGCTATGGGTATTGTGAAGGTGTGGAGTGCGTCTTCCACAAGAAATTTAATTAGCCCATGGTGAGCCAATTGGTCTGGAACTCTTTCCTTCAATTTGATGCTGGAATCTATTAGGGATTGGAGGAGGAAATAGGGAATACTGATTTTTTGGGGTGCAGGAAGATCCATGCCATATCTTAGCTCATGCAGAAGTCTGAAATGGTACCCATAAACTATGTTGTACCTTCCTTCACAGGAGATGTATTTGATAATCTGATAACTGACCTCATCCCAAGGGTAAGGTATGCTTGTTCTCCTAATGCCATTTTTGTCCTCTACAGGATGCTCATCTGGCTGGAAGAAGGTTTTCTTGGCAACTTGACCCAGTGGTTTTTCCTCCTTGCTCCAGGGTAGTCCAAGTGGGAGACTGGTAATCCTAATGATGAACCCTGGGGTGATTTCAATGGTGAGACCCCTGAAACTAACAATGGCATGGGTTTTTGAGTGCGGTATCAAGGACAGGGAAAACTCCTACGTTACTTCTTCATCATACCCACGAAGTTTTTCAAAGAATGGCATCCGATTGGCTCTGGTAAAAAGGGCTACTACCTCAGGGTGTTCATGTAGCCTAGCTGAGTTTAGAGGTTCTTTCCACATAAATCCCCTTGTCATTATGTTTAGAATCTTTGGATTGCCTCAGGTGGGGAAGGAGACAGCAATTTTTAGAACCCAGGAAAGAGAGGAAAAAACTGTGTTTTTTCTTTAAGAAACAGCCAGATTTTCTAATGCAATTTCTCTATCTTTCAGGCTTAATTCTTCCTAAGATTGCATCATTCCTTGTATATGTAAGTACCAAGGTGGAGAAGGAGACATTACTTCAGAAACAGAGAATAGATAAAACTGTGTTTTTTCTTAAGAAGCAGGCATAACTTTTGAATGCAATTCCTCTTCCTTTTAAGGCTCAATTCTTTCTTAAAATCACATTAGCCCTTGTATATATGAATATGCAAAGTGGGTTTGCACCGAGCCTACCTCTTCAAGCCCGAATTTGAATGAAAATCCCGTATTTTTTTTATTTTTATTTTTTTGCAAGACTACTCACTGGCCCTCCTGTAGAAAAGGCTCCTGTAGGACCTGTTACTGCTCCTGTAGAACCCAATAAGCAGAGGAGTTCTGAAAATGATAGAGAGAATGGTTTCGAGGCTGGTGGTAGGGAGCTTGCTGCAATCAAGGGCACGGCGATAAAAATGGAAACAAAGGTGGTGAAAAAGCTCGAGAGAGCGTACTTATACTTACTGGAGAGGTTTCCACCGACGAGGTGAGGTGGCAGAAAGGGTACATTACCATTATTCGGACCATTGGGCCCCACTGCAGTGTCATCATGAGACTTTATGCTTTCTACCCACAATCGCTTTCCATCATTTGCGTTGGAGCTCAAAACATCCGCCACTACCTGTCTTTCTAGATTTTTCGTGAGTTGACTAGACACACGTGTAGTGTGATCTCCGGATGAGCGCGGTCGAACTGGACGAGGGTGGCCAGTTAACTGGCCAACTTTCTAGTTTAATCTCAACCATTCCATTCATTTATGTAGTTTTGAATTATACAGATGCAATAGAGGAAAAGGTTTAGACACTTACCTGCAAGTTGAAATGTTCGCACTACAGTGCTGCGAGGATTTGTTGCTGCTGCATGCTCAGTCTCCGGTGTTGCATACCTGTATTCATGCTGCCATGGGCTTGTGGCTTCCTGATATGTGGCTTAGTTGCTTTGTACAGGTGCTCTCTAGCTGAATCTTGCTTTGGACATCTTCTACATACCCATGTCTGCACCTATTCTGCTGTTGGAGCTCGATTTTTAAGGGGATCAGCTGCTACTAGAATCCTACAAGAGCTCCTATAGCTGCTTCTCCCTCTAAATTTTTTTAGCTGAGGCTTATGCAGGGCCTGTGAGGAGGCTACTGAAGAATCTGATGGCAGTGGAGAAGCATCTGGTAGGCTGTAGGTGAGTTGTGGGGGTGCTGTTTCTTCTTCTTTTTTTATCATTTCCTTATTTTTTTTAAAAACAAGTTTCTGTGTTTTATTTGCAGGAAGGAAAGAAATAATTGGAAATGAGGTGGTGCAGGTGTGGGATGGAGGGTTAGGATGGTGGATGGCTGTAGGATGGTCTACAGACCTTCTGTGAAATTCCCAGCTCTTCAATCATTTTTTTAGCTTCATTTCAAGCTCTCTGTGATTTCTACAGGATCCTCCTATAGAACAAAGTGCTTCCTATAAGATGCAGAGTCTTCAGGAAAAAAACACCGAGAGATGGGAAAAAGAATCAGAAACGATGGAGAAGGGTCTAGAGGATATGTAATAGGCTTGGTGGCATGTCCCCTTGCTTCCTGGGGTCCATCTGTGACCTGCAAAGCACTCAAAAAAGTCAATTTTCTCTCCTTCTGTTTTTCTCTCTTTTTTCTTTTTCTTTTTTTTTTGAAAAGACAACTAGGGTGCCTCCAGGAGGTTTTCACCCTACTTACCTACCCTGGGCACCTCCAAGGGAGGTTTTCACCCAGGGATCTTTATTCTCCTCATTTTTTTGTTTTTGTCACCACTAGGCCACCTCAAATGAGGTTTTCAGCCTAATGATGGGACTCAAGCGCCTCATAGAGGTTTTCACTGGAGTCCTTATTATTATTATTATTATTGGGTGGGTGGAGTGGAGGCAGAGACTTGCTCCACTACCAACACTGTTTTACTCGGATCTTCAATAAATTCTTGCTTGGAGAGGGGTTTTTTGTAGATTTTCAACCTATGCCCATTGACAAGCATGGGGATGGCTTCCTCATCAATGGTCTTGATCAGAACTGAACCATTGTCATTGCATTGTTCTACCATGTAGGGTCCCAGCCATCTTGCCCTCAGCTTGCCCTTAAAATCTTTATACCTTGAGTCATACAGCAGCGCCCAATCTCCTTCTTGGAATTACTTCTCCTTGATGTTTTTGTCATGCCATATCTTCCTCTAAAGCTGGATTAATTCTTTGTGGAGAAGGGCCTGCAATATCTATTCATCCAATCCATTAAGTTGGAGTAGCCTTTCTCTTTGTGCATGGTTGAGATCTAGGTCCAGTTATTCCTCCATCCGTAGTGTATTGTATTCAAACTCTATTGACAGCAAAGCCTTCTTCCCATAAACCAGTTCATAGGGTTTGAATCCAATGGTGGTCTTCCATGTGGTGTTGTAGGCCCAGGTGGCCTCAACCAATCAATCTGCCCAATCTTTCCTGCTGCTGCTCACTAACTTAGTCAAAATTCCCTCTAAAGCTCTGTTGGTGACTTCCACCTGTCCATTGGCTTGTGGTGGTAAGGAGTGGAAGTTTTGTGTTTGATTTTATGATGTATGAGCAGGTCTTCCATCAAATTGGAGGTGAACTGGCTGCCTTGATCTATAACCAGTTCTCTTGGATACCCGAACTTATAGAATATGTTCTCCCTTAAAAACTTAGCTACTTTTTCTTCTGTTGCTACCTTGATTGCCTTTGTCTCTGCCCATTTTGTCAAATAATAGGTGCACATAATGATGTATTGTTTCTAGTTTGAAGGAAGGTTGATAGGACCCACAAAGTCCACGCCCCACTTCTCAAATGACTCAAAATTCACTTGAGGTTACAGGGGAATCTCATCCTTTGGAGTAGGTTTCCCCATCCTTTAGCACCGATCACATTGGCTGATATATCTCCTCACATCCTGATGAAGGGTGGGCCAATAGTATCCTGCTTGCAAAATTTTGAAGGCAGACCTCTTTGCTGTAAAATGGCCTCCACAAGGCCCATCATGACAAGTCAAGAGAATGTCAAAAACTTCTTCTTCCCTGACACATCTCCTCAAAATATGATCTGGTCCAAGTTTGAAGAGATTGCCCCCAATCCAGGTGAAAGGCGTACTTTTTCTCACGATCTTGCTCTTCTCTTTTGAGGACAGATGTGGTGGGAATTGTATTGAAACCAAGTAATTTGCTATATTAGCAAACCATGGGGAGAGTACTGAGATAGCAAACAAATGTTCATCGAGCATTTGATCATCCACCATTCCTTCCTCACGTGCAGGCAGATTCACTCTAGACAAAAATTCAGCAACAACATTTTCTTTACCAGGCTTATCAATAATGGTTAAATCAAATTACTGCAATAAAAGCAACCACCTAATAATGAGAGAATTTACATCTAGTTTTTTCATTAAATACCTAATTGCAGCATGATCAGTGTGTACAAAGGTTTGATAGCCTGTGATGTAATGTCTAAATTTATTCAAGGAATGTACTACAGCTAGGAGTTCCTTCTCAGTTACCATGTAGTTTAACTCTGCCTTTGACAAATTTTTACTTATAAAGTATATGGCATAAGGTAAATTTTCATCATCTTCCCCTAAGGCTGCTCCTATTGCTTTGTTCGAGGTATCTGTGTGAATGTGGAAAGGTAGGGCCCAATTTGGGCCTCTCAAAATTGGGGCAGTCACAAGTTTACTTTTCAAGGTGTCTAGGGCTTCTTGACAGTTGTCGGTCCATATGAACTCGACATCTTTTCCCAAAAGACCAAACAATGGAGAGGCCAACTTACTGAAATATTTAATGAATCTCTTGTAATAACCTGCTAAACCTAGGAAACTTCAGACATCTCTCACCTTTTGTGGAGGTGGGACCCTTTGAATGATGGCAATTTTGTTGGGGTCCACCTGCAACCCTTGTTGAGATATTGTATGCCCTAGCATGGTCCCTTCAGTCATCAAGAATTCACATTTTTCCGGACTGAGGGACAGGTTCATTTCAATACACTTGTCCAGAACTTTTCCTAGGTTAGATAAAGCTTCCTAGAAATTAGAACCATAAGGAGTAAAATCATCCATATATATTTCCACTGCATCATGAACCAGTTCAGAAAATATACTCAATACAGCTCTTTCGAAAGTGGCGGGAGCATTGCACAAACCAAAAGTAAGGACCCGATATGCAAAGGTACCCCAAGGACAAGTGAAAGTGGTCTTATTTTGGTCTTCCGGGCTGATTTGGATCTGATTGTACCCACTGAACCCATCTAGGAAGGAGAAGAACTTTTTCCCTACCATACCATCTAACACTTGATCTATGAAAGGCAAAGGAAAATGGTCCTTTTTGGTGGCCTTGTTCAGTTCCCGATAATCGACACAAATTCTCCACTTACCATTTTTCTTTGGCACTAGCACCAAAGGAGAGACCCATTCACTGTTGGAGATGGGGTAGATGAATCCTGCATCCAGTAACTTTTGCAATTCTTCCTTGACAATGTCTTTAAGGGCTGGATTCATCCTCCTTTGAGGTTGCCTGACTGGTTTGCAGTCTTCCTTAATGTAAATGTGATGAGTACAAACTAAAGGGTGCACTCCCTTCATCTCCTTATAGCTCCAGGCGAAGGAATCTAAATGTTTTCTCAATAGGTTACACAGTTCCTTCTCCTGGGAGGTGGATAGGAATGAGTTGATTTTCAAGGTTCTTTTAGGGCCGAACTCTATATTCTTGACACGGAGAGAGGTCAGGTCGGCCAAACAGAAATTAGCTAAGGAATTGTCTTGGATTTCTTTCACTAGGTCTTCTAATGGAAAAATACTGGGGGGTGGATGTTGTATTAAATTTTCAATGATATCATCCTCATCTTGTGATTTCCCCCCATGGCAGTTTCTACTACACATAGTGGTGTAGAATAGACTTCATCCTCATCTTCCTCTTCTAACTAGAGAGGTAAATCATGTTCTAGCAAAGGTTGGACAAGAGGGTATAGGACTAGCTGCTTAGACAAATGCCTGTTCTTGATTGTCATGTTCCCAACTCAACAACTGATGTAGGCATCTGCAGTAGCCAACCAAGGTCTTCCCAAGATGAGAGGATACCCATTAAGCTTTGCCTTCGGCTGGAGAACTAGGAAATCAGCGGGGTACTCCCATGAATCAATGGAGACCATTACATCTTCCACAATCCCTTTAGGGGTCATGGTGGAGCGACCTGTTAACTGCAGTACTGTTGTGGTCTTTCTCAAGGAGCCCTGGAGGTTGAGCTTGAGCATAGTGTCCTTTGTCATCACATTAATAGCAGCCCCCAGATCAATCAGGGTATGGGGAATCATGGTGCCATTGATGTGAACATTAACTACTGGGCTTCCAGGGTCTAGATATTTCGGACAAATTACCTGCCCCAACATTAGGTTAGACAGCTGTCCTATGACATTGATGGTTGAGGCATCTCTCTTGCGCCTGCCTGGATGCCTCCTGGTGCATCTAGGGAAAAAAATGGCCAAAGCCCTCTCTGCTTCCTTTTGTTTCCTTTTGATATGTAAGGTATCCATTTTCATGGCAAGAATCTGCAGCATCTCACTCTTGAGGTCTTCCAGCATGCTTCCAATTTCACCTTTAATGGATGAATTGGAAGAAAAGGTACTGCTCCCAACATTTCTGTTTTCAGCCATTGCTCCAAAGGAATGTTTTCTTCTTCTTCTTCCCCTATAGGTTCTTCAAATATGTCTAGATGTTACCTAAGGGTTTTTCTTGATTGCAGCCACTGAAGAAGAGATAAGGTTGGTTATGTGAAGCAGTGGGGGTGTTGGGCAAACATTTTCTTGAATTATCTCTATTCCTACGAGGCATGAAAGGAAATCTTTTTGGTTGGTTTTTGTTTTTTCCACTAATTGTATCTACAAAACTGAAATTGATTGAACAAACAAATTGCAACTAACTGAAATGAAATTGTAGAACTGAAAAGGAAGGCAAATGAAATGTAGAAAGGAAAGCCCGGAAATGACTAATCTACTGTTGCTGAAATGGAAATTGCATAATTTAAAGGACTAATCTACTTTTGCTAAAATGGAAATTGCAGAATTGAAATGAAAGCAAGGAAATGGCTAATCTACTTTTGATAGAATGGAAATTGCAGAATGAAATGAAAGCAAGGAAATGCAGAAACTGAAAGAAACAACTACTCTACTTTTGCTGAAATAAAATACTTAGCATAATGTTGCAGTAGAAAATAGAAGAAAAGTAGTAATCACAAAATACTCTGACGCTTCCCCGGCAATGGCGCCAAAAAGTGGTGAGCACCAGTATTGCAGCAATAATGATGCAACTCCTGGGGCTTCCTACTTTACTTTTATCAACCCGGTAGTTTGTAACAAACTTGGAAGCGACGGTGCTGTATGTACAAGTACTAGCTCTTACTGCAGGCTGTCACTTGGTCAGTTGGCGCAAGATCACTAGGATCTCAAGCCAACTTCTATGAATTTCCATAAGATGCTTTTAATTGTGATGAAAGAAAGCTAACTCTACAAAGGCTATTTTACTTGCAGAAAGAGAAAGAAGACTGGAAAGTAAAGCAAACCCTAATTTTTCCAAGTAACCCTAGTTTTGTACAAAGAGAGATGAAAACTTATGAAATGAATGCCAATACCTACTGAGTAAACTACATCTATTCAAGCTATTTCTAGGAGCAAATAAGAAAAAAACATCTTTTTGAATTTGTAAGTATTTTATGTGAATTTGCTATGTATGCAATTTTACCTGTTTGTGGGTGTGGCAGTGATTAGGTGGCAACCTTCTGGAGGTTTCCCTGCCATCGAACTTCAAAGAGTCATGTACAAGAAATTCTACAAGAGGTTGCAGGGGATCTACAGGAGGATGCTGAGGGTTGTTTTTAAAGGTTTTAAAAGTGGAAAAATGGTGGAAAAGGGTAGTTGAAGCCTATAGGGGTATGTTAAGGTGTCTAAAGTTCATCAAGGATGATTAGGGAAAGAACTAATGGTTGGATTTGTTCAAGAGGCGAGAAGAAAGCTTATGAGAAAAATGTAGAAATCAGGGCAGATTTGTGAAGGGCGGTGAATGACCTATGAAACCTGTAATAAAAGAGATGATAATGGTTGCTTTATTGATGCATTATGAGTAGAGGTGTATTGTAATAGATATGCACATCTAAATACTGAAACTGAGCAAGAAAAGGACTAGCTGTACTAAGAAACAAAATTGTATCTCATGTTAACCTAATTCTGACCTAGAAACATAAAATGTTGAACAGTGTTATATGAACAGGAAAGCATGGAAAGAGGTTTATTGCAGAAACTGAAATGAACTTGGCAAAATGGATCTGAAACATCACATTAACGTCTGAATCAAACTGTAACACTAGAAATTGCATGGAGGAAGCAAAACTGTGTTTTTATGGCAGCAAGCAGATCTTGACCTCAATTCATGGTTCCCAAAGGAGGAAAGGAGGTCAGGCTCTGTGGATCACCTTTTTGTATCTTTCTCTTACCACTATTTAACCTACTTCAGCAACTAAAATGGAAACAACTATGTAAACCACCAAAAACAACCTTTTTTAACCAAAGGAACAACAAATCTATCTAACAACAACTAATTCATGAACTGAAACAAAACATATAAGTACAAACAAGAGGTGTTGGGCAGCTTGGGTTGGGCCCTAACCCAAGAGCTTCAGCCCTCTGAAAGAAATTAGTGCTGGCTCAGAAAATACTCCATCTTCATTATCAAAATAATAGTCACATTACATAAAACTGTTCACAAAAGGAAGCTCGAAAATGAGCTGAGCAAGAGCTGCACAAAAGTGCGAAAATTTGACTAAAATCCAACAAAACTGAGCACCTAAGCCCTCCTATTTATACAACTAGAACATCCAATAGCTCTCCTAAAATCAAGGAGGCTCCTCTCCCAAGACTAGAGATAAACAGCAGTTCTTCTTCACTTGCTCGACTGCCCCTTTGATGCATAAATATGGCTGCTTGTGCTCCAAGTTTTCTGAAGGAGGATTCAAGGTAGGGGGTCATAAATGAGGGGAACACCCTCCTACAAATCCTCTCCCTTATTTTCCTCGAATATTGGCTACCAAATGCTCATTAAACCTTTGACTTTGCCTCAAAATTGATCAAAAATTTGCATAAAGCACACATTAGACTTCATGGCATAATGACTAGCCCAATTCACTCTATTAGCATAAATATAATCAAAAACATGCAATAAACTAATGAAAATGGTGGATTAAGCTAAGTTAGGAGGCAAAATGAGCCCATATAAATACCCATTTATGCGGCTCATCAGGTTCACATCATTGGCCTTCAATCGATTGATTATGTGAGTGTTCGACTCCAACTTCCTTATTCCCACTCGTGGATTGTGTTGTTGTACCTTGAGAGCCATTCTCACTATTGGTGGTTTCTCTCGTACCTATTGATGGTTTACATCATTGACCAGTAATCAGGTGGTTTCTACCGTGTTCAACTCCGACACATTGATTCACATGGTTAGATTTGTACTTTGTTTTGATCGGGACAGAGATGAAGACCATTGATTTCATCTAATAAATCCATGTTGCATGGAGTTATTTAGTATTCATGATTGTATACATGATCCTTTTTAGTCGTATGTCTACATCCATGTCGTGGATCCATACATATGATCCTTTCTAGTCTGATCGTTACATCCATGTTGTGGATCCATACACATGATCTTTTCTAGTCAGATGGTTGTGCCCATGCCGTATATGTGTTGTATTATATGTTGTATTATATGTCATATTATATGTTGTATTATATGTTGTAATATATGTTGTATTATATTCCTTATATATGTTGTATTATGTTTGATTTGTAGGTCTCCTAACGGTAGTTCTCCAAAGTCCTTGCCTTGACCTATAAAGCAGTTCAGTCATCACTTCATGTTCTAACTTCATGCTTTAGGGGGCATCTGTTATACAATAATTTGTCGCACTCCATGTCTGATACCCTGAGTTGTCGAACTTTTCCCAAAATGTTGCGAAGAGACAAAAGTTGTCAATGAATTCACCGTGAAAAACATTGATAAAAGCATCCATGAATAAAAGAAAAAGAAATACCTTGAATTAATTCTGGAATATCTTGTCAAAAAGCCCTATTTGAAAGCCCAATGCTATTGTTACCAGTAAAATATGCACTGATAACTCTCTACATAACTAATGGATGGTTCTATCAGTGCGAGAATTTAAATTAAAAAGAGTGTTAGTCCTCTTCAGGCAGTTTCTCCAAAAATGTAGGAGAAGCTTCCCTTGCTACAAGCCTCACGAACGATGAGTTGGTTATTGTTGAATAAGGATATGATTGAGTTCTTCCATTTTGAGTCCTTTATCCTACCTTTAGGGATCTTCCCCTTAAGATGTTGACCTTCTTCCCCCTTTTTTGGATCCCTAACTCCCTCTCCTTCCCTTAAATGCATTCCCTTACACCCTCAAATGTTTGGTCAGGCTAGATTGGTCATGTTGTTGTTAAATTGTGCCTAATTGCTGCCAATTGGTGAAGGACAAAAGAGAGCTTGAGAATTCTTGGCTTGGACTTGGAAACCCATCTTGAAGGAGGCTTCCAACATCAAGGAAGTGGTTGTATGCTTCCCTCTTGTGTTTATTATTAATAAAGTTCATGTTTACTTTCCATAAGTGTGTAAATGATTACTTTCTTAGTATGATTCTCCTTGATCTGTCATATGTTTTACATTAGAATATGTATGATATGTTTTTCCTTTGTTGTCTTTTTTTGATCTCTCTTGTAGGTATTCATTCGCAACATAATAGCGAGGATCGAGCTTGGAAGTGAGGAGATCGAGATCGACATTGAAAAGAAACTGCATAGGAATGAGGTAGGCCATCATGTTGAAGAAAGTGTAACTAGGTTCAGTATTTACAAATGTAACTTTGATATTTGTACTTGTCAAGAAAAAGAAATATGATTTTTGTAAATTATAATAATGATTTTCTTGTTCATTCCATAGGTCTAGGAAAGTCAAAAAGTCAAAGACATATAAAGAGATCTTCTTGAGCATATGTGTAAATATATATACTAGTCTAAAATGCCCTCCAAGGCAAGCAGAATCCTCCAAAGACAAGCACGAAGAAGTCTGTCTGCAAAATGATGAAGAGAAAAAACTAAGTTGGCCTTAAAATGAATATTAATGATATGTCAGATCAATAAAGGGACACAACAATTCAAGGTGACATGCCAGCTTATTTACAAATTTTAACTACTATAAATAGCCCACTGAGGTCACCACAGAAAACCAGAATTTTGGACACTCCAAATTTTGGACAGGTGTAGGAGGTGCAGGATCTCGGATGGCACAATGAGTACACCTCTCTGAAATCTCAAACAGGTAAAGGACGGGAATCTAGGACTAATATAAAACAATATTACATTGTTTCAGTTAGAGGAGTCTACAATTTGGGATGAATATCATAGGGGTACATACTCTCACAGTCTCGACATAATAAGTTGAAGTATAGTGATGTATTCTTGGCATGATAGTGACAAGTGTGATTCTCGTTGAAAATCTCAATAGTCTTGGTAAAAGTGATGTCCACAGTCTCAACATAATTATGATGAAAGGATATCATAAGTGACACAATCTATCACAACATAAATCAAGTTGTTTTCATGATCCTGTCATAGTTATGATATCGTTCTTAATGGAGACATAGTCACAAAGGTTATGATCTCAATGAAGGACAACAAAGATGTTACAGCAGTAATGAAGTGGTGCAGTAATGGTGCAACAATAATGATGAGCTCAGCATTGACAAAGAAGAAAAGGATTGGTATCTTGGTCTTAGAGTGGCCTAGTAGTTCAAGGGTCATGGTCTTGGTATTCGTCAATTGGAATATATATACAAATATTTTTGTGTAGGTTTTCCTATCCAAGAGGGAGAGGTTATGGCCCTAGCAAGATGCCAACATATTGTGTTCTTGTCTCTTTACTTTGGTAGTTATTTGATGAACTAAAGAAGACACACACTAATCATAATAAGTGAAGATTGATATAAGAAGAAATTTTGAAAACACCTCACAAATAGTTATCATGATAAGAAGAATCTAATCAACTATAACTAGCCTAGATTCTTCAACATGGTATGAGAGCTATGGTTGAAGTCTAAGGAAGGGCAAAAAGATACATACAAGAATCAGTCTTCAAGGGCATCAAAGAAAGTTGAATGGTTCTGTCAAGATTGAAGGGGTAAGTCTACAATAGTATATGAAGTATCAATTTTGGTAATTACAATCATGCACTCAACTTCAATTATCAACTAATAGTTAGATAGAGTATATCAGTGTCATTCCTGGGATCCTCACTTCTTGATCACTGAACTTTCTCTATGAAATAAAAGACATTCTCGGCATAAA
>APFE031516888.1:2897-22032 GCA_000404065.3 Pinus taeda | reverse complement strand
TAATTTAAACTAGGAGAGTTTTGCATGTATTTGTTTCGGTTGTTACTAGATCCACTCATTGGACTAGAGGGATCACTTCTATCCGTGGAAGGGATTGCTTAGATAACAGTACCATATCTCAAGGATGAGAAAGTAAAAATTCATAGGTTCATCAACAGGCTTCCTGTGGCATTCAAAGATAAAATTGAGTTGTTGGAACCCCAAATCTTGAAGGATGTTATCAATAAATTAGAGCATTGTTATGAACAAGAAAAGAATAGGCCTGAAATTATGAGTAACTAGAAGGCAAGGAGAAACACTATATGTAATCAGAATTGGCCCAAAATAAACCCAGATAGGAGGTAAGTGAAGCACCCAGCTCAGGCATGGAAACTTGAACAAAAACCCAATATTGTTGTTAATAAAAATTTGTAGCAACTAGCGTCAGCACAACCCAAGCTTGAAGGTCGACAACCACTCAAGTGTTGGGCCTGTGGTGGGGACCACGGGAGAAGAGATTGCCCACATCAGTAGAACGTTGGACCAAAGATCTACCATGCTCAAGAGGAAAGTATAGTGTGTGAATTAGCCCAAAGTATACCAAGGATTTATGCAAAGGTGTACAATCAACAAGCAGATCATCAAGCATCCATAATTGATATGGAAGTTGGAACTAGAGGAAGAGTTCCAACCAGATCCAATGTGCATTATAAACTAGAGGAGTCTCATGCTCTGAAATCGAGCAATATAGCAAGTCAAGGTGTAGTGGAAGCACTTTGGGCTGAAAGAGGCCACATGGGATATGGTTGATGCCATGAAATTTGATTATCCTTTCTTGTTTGATGGTTAAAACAAGTGTGCATAATTGTAAATATTGTATAGATTCGTGTGTATAAAGATCCATGAACAAGTATGTGTCCTAAATTTTGGCATTGTATGTGTGTAAAAGAACATTGAGGGTGGTGTTACCTCAAGGGGGAGGGTACTGTGACAGCCCCACCCAAGGTTCTCATATGAGCTATATAATAGATGTAATGGAAATTTCATGCAATGTTTTGAAATCAAAGGAAAAAGGGGACTAAGTCTAAGGAACACATATTCCAAAGCTAGAGAAGGAGGATTGTTTCTTGGGATGTCGTGGTTTCTTGTGCAAAGGAGAAACTTGAATTTGCAAGACTACCATAGAGTGATGACTGTTGCATGAAGTTAATGAGTTGGTTCTTGAAATTAAATGGGCTGAGGGAAAGTGCTCAGGCCCATGCTTGCTTGATAGAACACAACAAGGAAAGAGGACATAAATTTATGAAGGGTTGTAACAGCAAGAACGTAGCAGTAAATAATGCTAACAAAAATGCGGGACATGGAGGGGGTGATCCATTTAAAGTCCACGCGAAAATAAAGGGAGTGATATATTTGAACAAGAAGGGAAATCAAAAGAAGGAGGTGGGATTCCATTTGACTCCACGTAGCAAGGGAAGCAGAGATCCTTTTTATTTTGGGAGTGGATGGAGAAGGGGACAAAGATTGAACCTCCAGCAGAAGCTTTCAGCATGCTGCACTGAAAAGAATAGAAGAGAAGGGGATCAGTTATCTATGACTTGGAGGCTACGGGTTGAGTGCTAGTCTCTAGAGCCCTACAACAACTTGGGGTCCCTGGAGGATGTGGGTTGAGATATCATCCCTAGAGCCCATTTACAGCTTGGGTTCCTGGAGTTTTTTGGTTGAGGGAGAGGTCTCTCAATACATGTAACATCTTGGGTCCCTAGAGGTTGTTTCTTAGGATGTAATTTCTGGATCCCTATAACAACTTGGGTCCCCTGGAGGTTGTGGCTTGAGATAGCCACTCTGGAGCCCTGTAACATATTGGGAGGAGACCATCATGAAGCCAAAACAAAGAAAGACTTGATCCTGGTCTTTGGTTACTACCTTGATTAGTACAGTGGTTTTTGGACTCCCTAGGAGGGGGTTTTTGAAGAAAAGTGTAACTAGGTTTGGTCTTCATAATGACATGTAATTATAACTGATGTATGTGATGTAATAAAGAGAAAAAATTTATTTTTGTATACCTTGCTACATGGGTTTCATGAGCAAGAGTTTTATTCATTAGTGGCTCCCATTGAGAGCCTTAGGATTTATTGATATGTCAAAGAGTCAAGACGTGTATGAAGCAACTCTTCTTGAGCATGAGAAAACTATATTTGGGTCATAAACAATGTCAAGTAGCCCTCCAAATGACAAGCACCATCCTCTATGTTGCATCGGCTTGGAAATCGAATTAAAACACAGTCATGTAGGCTCAAATAGAAGACACAATGGTTCACTGAAATGTCAGCTTAATTATGGAGGACTAACCACTATAGATACCTAGTTAGGGTCAGTGCAAAAATAAAGGAAAAACTTGAATTCTCTCTGTAATTTTTGGATGGCACAGTAAGTACATAATCTCAGATATCAACGAAGATCTAAGTGGACAATGTAACCTTCTCGATGGTATCAATCTGTTGTAGCGGCTACAACCACCCTCCAAAATTTTGGCCTGCACCTAATTTCAGAGCCTCCCTTGAGCGTTTCACTTGATGATAGCGCACACTCAGGTTCACTCTGTGAGCCCGTGTGATTCTTTGCATCTGCCTTGCTTGTTCATTTCATCCAAGTTTTTGCATGTTGGTATCGAAGTCATGCTTGCGACCATGTTTTGGTCATGCTCAAGGTCCTCGCTTCATGTGTACATGTTGTGCTCGCTATAAAAGCATCTGTCACACTCACACATGGAATCACACTCACTATCGCACAAGCATCATCACGGTCGATCAATGATCAATCACAAGTGTCGCGCTTGTCACTCACATCGTCGGTCAGTCATGTTGAGCATGTGTGTCTAGATGGTTTGTGTCATCTCATCGTCAAGTCATGTTGGTGTGTGTTTGCAAGATCACATGTGCATTTTTCACTCATTCACACACTTAGTTATTTTGCTGAAGTTTCGACGACCGGACTTCCCTCTACCAGCCAGACCATCACCCTGCCATCGACTTGATCGACTGTCACCCAGAACAACGCAAAAGCACCAAGCAAGTCATTTCAAGTTGTGCTGCCCGCAAGAATATCAATCAGCCTTCAAGCTGGTCGATCGGAGGATTTGACCCGGCAGCCACCCGAGACTCATTCCCCTCAAAATTTGCGCAGAGGCTGCAAACCTTGCCTGCTCCGCTACCTGGGAAAATTGTACACATAAGCCAGACAAACACCCAGTGCCCATCCCTGTCTCCCTGAGAAAATTGTGCAATTTTTCCAGCCAATCCTCCTGACAGTCGACCGACTACTCATCCAAAAATTTGCGCAGTCTTCATGAGCATGCCCTATGCTGCCAAGCAGTCTGCTCAGCTCAGAAACTATGTAGAGATGATCAGCATGCCAACCTCCTATCCTTAGTGCAGTTTCTCTTGCTAGCAGCATATTGCCAGTTCCCTCCAGGAACTGCGCAGTTTCTGCTGCCACGCACCCGGCCAGCTGACTGTCAGTTCCCCTTGGTAATTGCACAGTTTCTACTGCCAGTGAACCGGTCAACTGAATGCCAGTTCCCCTTGCGAATTGTACAGTTTTAGCTACCAGTGACCTGGCCAGTTGGCTGTTAGTTCCCCTTGGGAATTGTGTAGTTTCAGCTGCTAGTGACCCGGCCAACTGACTACCAGTTCCCCTTGGAAATTGCGCAGTTTCTGCTGCTAGGCTCCTGGCCAGTTCCTCCAAAAAAATACACAAATATTGTTTGCCAGTCCTCCCTGCAGCCCAGCCAGTTCCTCCAAGAAATTGCGCAAATTTTTCTGACCAAGCCACCGTTGCCCGCTCATTCCGGAAAATGTGCATATTTTGTCTGCCCTTCCTTCCCACAGCCCCGACTATTCCTCCCAAAATTTGGGCAATTTTACCTTCCAGTTGAGCGAGACCTCTCAGACAGTCACTGTCAATCTGGATTTCTCGTCTTCATCACGCAGTGACTCTTTCGCAGTTTTCATCAACAGTGCCCAGAGCCATCATCCTGCCTCACCAACCTTGCTACCTCTCCCGGTCACCTGCATCCGAAATGATAACATGTCATGGTAGACTAGGAGGTTTTTGGACTGTATGATGTCTTTTCAAGAGCGACTGCAGGTACAGGTACACCAACAAACATGGCGCAATGATGAATGGGATGAACGAAGGGAGCACATGCAGAAGGATAGGTTCACCAACGGAAAAATGAACGATGCATGTGAAGAGATGTGCTCATGAATGGATGATCATGCAAAGACGTGTTCGTGGATAAATGGACGAGCAAACATGCAAGATGTGCTCACGGACAGATGAACAGGCGAACATGCACCTTTCACGAACATATGAGCCTGCCAAGCCTTCCCACATACAAGCAAGGAGCAACATGCCAAAGCAACATCAAGTGAATCAACGACCATCCAAGACTCTGTGCACTTTGCCATGTGGAGGTGAAGCTGTGACACACCATGAAGACATCCATCACCTAGCAACACTGTAGCTCGACATGCACTCTAGCAACAACACGAATGTACGAGCACTGTCATATCGAGTCGTGTTATGAGTCATGTTGTCCACTTCTCTACTATGGGTCATGTTGTCAAACAATGTAATGTAATGTGGAAGTCCAAGAGACCCACTTTTTGTACAATAAGTCATGTAAATTCAAAAATTCATGGAAGTCAAACAGTCATGAGGGTAGTCGAACAGCCACAAGGGTTAGTTTCACCCTTGGCTTTAAATACCCCTTCATTTGTACATGTAAGGGACATTTCACCTCAACTCCTCCCACATAGCCAAGAAAGTATGTTATCTTTTCTTTGAGGAGTAAGATGTGGCTCCAACACCCCTCATATGGGGTTAGTGATGTATGGTGTAATGATGTGTCCTGGAACTTTCACTTAATTTAGAAGCCTGCTAATACGTCAACATGTTTTAACACGTGTATTGTAACTGTTGTAAGACTAATATTTAACACTTGTGATGCATGTTGCTTTACCCTGTGTTCTACATTTGAACTATTTCACTTGTTTTAATACATAATCTATTAATGGAAATGTGTTGTATATGTTGTTAATGTTGTCTCGCCCATGTAGACTACTCTCCCGAACATCAAACAGACCTTTCACATTAAATTTGATGTAACAACAGTTGCACTCATGCGGACTCATCCGCTGAGTGATGTGCGTGTTATCTTACCTTGTGTGTTGTGACTAACCCATCCATGTGGACTACTCCGCCAGAAGTTGTGCATGTCCTGTTGTGTTGTGTGTTCCTAGCAGAGTTGGGACTTCTCCCAACCAACTTGGGGCTCACTCTCACCCTCTCTCCCTCTACAATGAAAGAACCATTGACACAAGTAACACTTACACTCACCAGGCACATGAACCTCACTTCCCGAAGACAAAGCAGACCACTTTCTTGTGCTGACAAGAAAGAGTTGAGGCAAATCCTTAAGATAATGGCAACCGGGCCATCGTACCAGATGGGACTCCCACACCAAATGGTGTGAGGTCTAGTTGGGACTTCATACTGGGGTGATCCCATGAATGTTGGCAGATCCAACACTGTCAACATTTCTGGCACTAGAAGGAGGGCAAGATGAGAAGCTATGTCCTCTCATCCTATTTTGAACCTTTGCATATCTATCATGGAGTCTTGCACTCTTCTCCCTCCGTGATTTTTTTCTAATCCCAAAGATGTCACCATCACGAGGGAGTTTTTCGATCACTTGTCCACTTACACGTTTGATGGTGAAGGAAAAGTGATCTGTCTTTAGTTCTTACATGAATTTCTTTCCATCCTTCATGAGGAAGATGGATGTTCTAACGAACAGGCTAGTTTGTTGCTTGCATACACCCTTCATGATTCTCGACATTGGTGCTTGTGCAACCTACTAGTTGAGAGCATGCACTCACTTGAGAACTTCTATGATCTCATTGAAGAAAGTTTCTATCATTTTTATCTAGAACATCTTGACCAAAAACTGCTACAATAACGGAAGGCTCCGCATCAATCGCCTATGGATTTTTGGCAGCGCTTCTGTGATTTACAATTTCAAGCTCCGAAGAGCCAGATGAAATTTTTCTATCTTTGGGACCAATTCGAGTACTGTCTTAAGAAATCCTCTCATCCCAAGAAGAAGTTCAAGCTCAAACCCCGCTCAACATTCTTCATTGATGGAGTTGCACAATCACAAATGGACTCGGTCACTGTCACAAGTGATCGTACGTCATCCTCTCATCAAACAGCTCCACCATCGCAAAATGATGTGGGAGAGCATGAACACACATTTGTAGAACCATCATGTCCTTCTGACATCGCTCCTTACGATTTTCACATAGAATTGGTTGTCAGTCCCACACCATGTCACATGTATTTTGTACCTCAACCTTCATCTTCGTATGTTGATCATCCTCCGGATGACACTGCCTTGTGTTCTTCCATTCCAGACTCTACACTTGTTTTGAATGAGGATCGATCTATCGACGGAGTTGGTGTTGCACAACCAAGATGTGCTAGCATTCATGAAGAACATGACGGGAGCTTGAACATCCACCGGAATCAGGGGACCATCCCTATCTGTCCGTACCTCCTTTGTTTTTCCCTGACATCCTTGATGATCCTACCATTTGTGGAGTACTAAAGAAGGTATGTTTTTTTTTATTATTTTGGCATCTTTTCATTAAAACTCACAGCCCCTTTGCATCATGAACTAGGTAGATAATAAGAGATTATGACAAAATTTGTAAGATTAATATGCAATACGAAAACACTGATAATTTCCATTTCTTATGCAGGAAAAGGGAAAAACAAAAGACTGTCATTCCAAAGAAAAAGACAAGGCCAAATTAACTGATGTCCCTTTGGTGGGGAAACACATGCAAACAAGGCGATCCAAATTAAAGCATATCAGCCAGGGAAAGGAAATAGAGATATCGACTCGGCGCAAGAAAGCAAATGGATAACTGAGAGTTAACAGTTTGGCGAATCCCTTAGGATCCTTTGATCCTGAGGTATCACTGCTTTAACTATTTTTGCATCCTTGACATCTCCATCTTAGCTGTTATAAAAAGGGGCAGCACCGCTAGCCCGGGGATAAACTGTCATTTTTCTATGTAACTTTTCTTGAATTTGAGACTTTGATCATCGACTCTCGTTGAGAAGTGATCCACTGTAATTCTGTCTTAATGCATTAATATAAACCTGGTTGTTGTTTCATCTTTGATCCTGGAATAATCTCAAGCGGTGTGTCCCTGGAGGCTAAGGGCCCGGCCCTGGTGGAACACTTGCTCCTGTACTATTACTTTTGGTTTGTGCGTGGTTTTACTTATCAGCTTTGTCCGGTAATCTGATCTGTTCTTTTATTTTACATCACAACTCTGTTCTATTCGATTCATGCTAGATTGAGTAATATCATTCTCTAAAATAGAAACATTGTATTGAATTTGCAACGCGTTGTTGTTCCTTTCATTTTTTGATACGACATTGTTGGTCTTTACAGAATATTGTTGCTGCTCAACTACAGAGTAACTGTGCTATAAAATTCATATTGCTGTATTCATCTATGGTTTATAATTGATTGCGATTGTGGTTCAACTGACATTGTTGTTCCGTTATGAATTACAATCGTTATTCCTGATAACCAAGGTTGATATTGGTGGTATCGAAATTATATTACTACTTTCCTTAAGGCATGCTGTGTGTGTTATTATCTTGGGTTATCATGTGCTTGCATTTGGCTCTGAGTACTGTGCTATGTTTCATTGCTAATCAGTTGCCATTCTATTTCCGTGTGCTGTCTGATTTATCCTTAGAATAAGGATTGCTACCTAATCCCTGTAGTGTACAATTTCTGCACTTACTTCTGACGATTAAGGTGTTCATAAGAATTGATTGCTGTTACATTTCCTAGTTGTTGTTACATTTCCAAGTTGTTGTTATATTTCCTAGTTGTTGTTACATTAATTATTTGTCGTTCTATTTACTAGTTGTTGTTACATTACTTAGTTGTTGTTACATTCCTTTATTATTTATGTTATCACTACTTTAGTGTGCAGAACGATCTGAAACTGTAGTGGGCATTGACATTTGCTGTCTAGTCCCCAGATTGATGATCGGTTCTCTAATTATCTTTAGTTACATCAGTTTACAAAGGGATGAGTTACTGTTACTGGACCCTTGACGGATAAATTGCCTAGTTTCTTGAATGCATGACTTTAACTTTAAGGTGCTTTGCTGTAATTAGACCTTGTTTTGAGCATCCGTTTACTCTTGTATTTTGAGCACTATACTACTAGCATTACTCTGACAAATGATAGCCTCAAACTGAGACACTCTTTGAAATAACAAAACATTCCTGGATTGACAAACTAATGTGAGGTAATTATAGGTGAAAAAGACCCTTTTTACGACTCGACATTTTGGCACCGTTGCTGGGGAAAGAGTGTAGCCATTTGTCTCTTTTCAGAGTAGTGTAAGAGCCTGCTAGGAAAGAATTGGGTTTTAAAAATGGAAGGTAAGAACCTACGTGTGGAGTATGTAATAGCCCTACTCCCCTGCTTGCTTTCCTATAGATTTGTTGTTGTTTTGTCTGGGTAGAATTTAGTAGTTGATTTGTGTGCATGACTAAGTAGAAAAAGCTAGAAAAGAATCCTAAACCTCTACCCAAGCCTGACAAAGCTAAGGGGTAGGTGACCCTTGGCCAATCGACCTTTATAGCCGAAATCATTAAGAAAGCAGAATCTCAGCCTTCAGTAGGACCTAGAAAATTTGCTTCTAGACAGCCTACTAGATCCCTTCAGGCCACAGGATCACCATCTGTAGCCTTTTCTAAGGTGCATAGTCAAACCAAAGAGCAAGATTTTCAAGAAATTGAAAATTCTAGCCCAGAACCATTGCAGAAGGGAATTTTAGCAACCTCTGTGAAGGAAGAGGAGAGACAGGAGAAACTGAAGAACCAAGTTCTCCTCTTGGGGTAGTTCAGCCATTAAGCAGTCCAGATAAGGGAAGTGCTGCAAAAATCATTTATAGTGAAGCCAAAGAACATGAATCCCCTTAGACATTAGGTACTCTCATTATCCCAAATAAAGGAAGTGTTGTCAAGGCCATTCCCGTTAAAGCCATTTCCCCTCGACAACTAAGGAATACCCTCCTAGGTATCCTAGAAGGTTATTGGCATATATTTCACCAAATGGCCCAAAACCATCCAAACACCCAAACCTCTACACTTCAATACCCCATTGTGGATACTGCAGCTAATGCACCTATGAAATCAATTCCTCTTCAGCATATCCCTACATTCCACGGTCTTACATTAGAGGATCCGGATGCATTCCTGTTTGAATTTGACGTGCTATGTAGAGGATATGACTATACCACCGATCCCTAGAAACTGAAATTATTTCCCTCTACATTAAAAGGGGCTGCTTTAAGATGGTTTATGGGATTAGGTGGCAGCATTATAAATCACTGGGATCAAATGAAAGAGTCTTTTCTAAAAAATATCAGGACTATTGCAGGTCTAGAGAATTAAAAGATGAAATATTCCAGATGGTAGCTAGACCAAATGAAACATTAGAGGAGTATGTTGAACGGTTCCAGTATAATCTTCAAAGATCTCCTGATGCATCATTACCCTTACCTGATAATGTGTTAAAAACAGCATTAATTAGGGGAATGAAGGAACAATGGATTGAAACATCAAACATTATGGGAAAAAGAGATATTTATCAGGAAAAATTTGCTGACATTATTGATTTATGTATCAGGAGCTCGAGAGGCAGCACAAGACTAAAACCGGCAGAACATGATCAGTTTGTAAGAGATAATAGAATTTCGCATAAGGAGTAACACGTGAAGAAATTGGAAATTTATTGGAAAATTTCAAAACTGATATATTAGGGACATTGACAACACAATTTGATATTATGCAGGCCAAACAAAAGAAAGTGGAGGCAGAACAGAATTTGGCAATCTTCTGTCCCTGATGCAAGAAGAAACACAGCCATAAGGAGTGTCCATTAGATGCAGTCCAAGTTTGCGCCATTTGTACGAAATATCATTCTATGGAAAGTTGTCCCTCACTTCCCGGATTGAAGGCAGTAAATAAGGAAGCGGAAGAAGAGCCGGAATCGGTGTATCTACTCAATCAGCGCCGTCAATGGCAGCCACAACAATCAGGTATGTTTTCAGATCTAGCTTCTTCTTTTCAGCCTCCACAATATCATTCTCAACCATATAATACAATGTGGCAAAATCAACCTCCATTCCCGAATTGGTCACAATAGTCATTCCCTTCATCATCTCCATGGCCGAATCAACCAAGCCAACCCAATTGGCCAAATTTTCCCTATACCCCACCATATTGGAAAAATAATGTATATCCAGCACAATGGACCCCTTCTACTTCACAGAGTCAAGCCTGGCAGACAAACTGGCAAAGACCGATGAATCAGCCAGCAGGAACCATCCCACTCCCTCAACCTACACTGCCAGCCTTACAACAAAACTCCCAGCCTAACTTAATACCGCAACTCTCAACCCAACCCAACCCTAATCCGAATAATAGACCGGTCCAATCTATCCAACTAATTGAAACACCGGAAATAGGGACCGATCTAAGGGAGTGTAATGACCTTCAATTAAGATCTGGGCGTATCATCGAAACAGAGGGAGATAAAACAGCTCAAAGTGAAAATCAGTTACCTATAGAACAACCGTCACAAAAAGAGGATGTGACCAGACAACAGATCCATAATCAAGAAACCACATCCTCTCCCCCATTCCCAGAACGATTAATCATACCTCGACCCATACAATATCCTGATTTTGACATTCTGGGAGAACTGAAAAATCTGTACATAAAAATTCCATTCCTCCAAACCATTCAAGATATCCCGATATATGCAAATACTATCAAAGAATTATGTAATATGAAGACCCAGGAAACCCAATAGTAACCGTACAAATTTATGGTCAAACCTTCTCAAATGCCTTAGTTGATCTAGGAGCTGCAACCAATATCTTAACAACTACCACTTGCCAAAAACTAGGCATTACATCAGTAGAACCCACCTCTACTTTATTAGAATTGGTTGACCGATCTGTGGTTAGGCTAGAGGGTACACTACATGATGTCATGGTGTCTGTTGACTCTTGGGAGTATCCAGCCGACTTTCTGATAATAAACGCCAAAAACCGACTTGATGGACATCCATTGATTTTAGGCAGACCTTGGCTTGCAACTGCCGACACTTACATTGGCTATCGACAAGGCAATATGACCATAACTAGAGGGGAAAATATCAAGAACTTAGCTTTATACCCTCCAGCGTAGCCAAGTGTCACAATAATAAAAACTAACAAGCATCATGTATCATACCTTACTGAAAATATTAGATCTCCATTAACTATAAAAGAGGCCCTTGATTTCAAAGACCGAACAAAAGATGATGCCATTAACAATTTTATTAGCCAAGCTAAAACCAGATCCCACATACAACGTCACATGATAGAAGCATCATCTGATAATGAGTTAGAAAAAGATCCTCTTAAAGCTACACACGAGCAAACAATACCCACTACTTCTGTTTCAAATAGCAAAATTGTAGAAATTGAGTCAAAAAAGACTTTAAACATTAATGCCAACCTGACTTCCGAAAAAGAAGAGAAGCTCATCCAACTATTGAGGAAATATAAAGAAGCATTTGCATGGGACTACCCTGATATGAAAGGAATTGATCCCCAATTATGTACACGCCACATTTACATAGAAAAAGATGCGAGACATGTTCGCCAGCCTCAAAGGAGACTTAATCCAAATCTAAAAGATGTGGTAAAAGTTGAACTTCAAAAACTTTTAGATGTCAACTTCATCTACCCTATCTCCGATAGTAAATGGGTCTCTCCACTTGTGGTGGTACCAAAGAAAAATGGAAAGTGGAGGATTTGTGTAGATTATAGAGAGTTAAATAAAGCAACACAAAAAGAACACTTTCCCCTTCCATTCATTGACCAAGTATTAGACACTTTGGCAGGAAATAAATTATTTTCTTTCTTAGATGGCTTCAGTGGGTACAATGAGATTCAGATTGCCCCTGAAGACCAAGACAAAACCACTTTTACTTGTCCTTGGGGAACATTCGCCTATATAGTTCTACCTTTTGGTTTATGCAGTGCTCCTGCCACATTTTAAAGGGCTATCCTCAGTATTTTTTCGGACTTAATAAATGAAGGACTTGAAGTATATATGGATGACTTTACACCATACAGAGATGATTTTGATCCAGCATTAGACACACTGGAAAAAGTCCTACAGCGCTGCATTGCCACCAGGCTTTGTTTGAGCCATGAGAAATGTTATATGATGATGACTGAAGGGCTTATCCTAGGCCATTATATCTCGGCAGCTGGCATACAGGTAGACCCAGCTAAAATCCAAATAGTTTTTCTAATTTCTACTCCTACCACTCAAACAGAGGTACTCAGTTTTCTTGGATTTTCTGGTTATTATAGAAGGTTTATAGAACATTTTTCGCATATTGCTGCTTCTCTATATGCACTGACAAGTAATGTTGACTTTCTTTGGACAGAAAAATGTGAACGTGCTTTCCAGGATCTGAAGAGGCTTGTGTCCATAGCCCCAGTCCTTCGAGGACCAAATTGGGACTTGCCATTTCAAATTTCATTAGATGCTTCGGATACAGCTATTGGAGCAGTCCTTGGGCAGAAAGAAGACAAAAAACCATATGCAATTTATCATATTAGCAAAAATTTATCCCTTGTTGAACTGAATTATACTGTTACTGAGAAAGAATTTCTAGCTGTAATACATGTTGTCAATAAGTTCAGGCATTACATTACTGGATATCCTGCTATCTTGTATACAGATCACTCTACCATAAAATATTTAGCAAATAAACCAATCACAAATGGCAGAATAACTAGATGGTTGATTTTATTGCAGGAATTTGACATTACAATCAAGGACCGACCTGGAAAAGAAAATCCCATAGCCGACTTTCTCTCGCGAATGCCAAAACCAGTGGACACAGCAACAGTTGAAGATCAATTTCTAGATGAGCATTTGTTTGTTGTCACTATTAAAACACCCTGGTATGCTGATGTTGCGAATTACTTAGCAGTAGGTAAATTACCAAAACATCTAACCCCCAATGAATGAAAACAGATTGTCCAGCGAAGTGCTCGATTTTCTTGGGTTGGGGGCTACTTGTTCCATACAGGGGCAGATATGCACATCAGGAGATGCGTCCACGAGGATGAGATTTTTTATATTTTAAAAGCCTGCCATGAAAGACCATGTGGCGGACATTTCGCCAAGCGCAGAACTGGGCATAAGGTCCTGCAAACAGGGTATTATTGGCCCACAATCTTCAAAGATGCAAAGAAGTTCATCCAAGCCTGTGACAGTTTCCAGAGTGCAGGACGCCCTGGTCAGTCCGATGAAATGCCCCTGAACACATAGCTAGTCATTGAACCATTCGAGCGATGGGCCCTCAATTTCGTTGGACCAATTAACCCATACTCGAACCAAAAAACATATATTTTGGTGGCAACAGAATATGTCACCAAATGGGTTGAAGCAGAGGCATTGCTGAGAGCTACAGAGGATTCTGTCATGCAGTTCCTGTTCCATATATTTGTGTGCTATGGGCTTCCAAGAGACATAATTACAAACGGTGGACCACAGTTTGCTGGTAACAAGATTGCTGCAACACTCAAAAATTATCATATCCAGCACAAAATTACCTCTCCATACCACCCACAGGAAAATGGTCAGGTAGAAAGTAGCAATAAAATAATAGAGGCAATCTTAACAAAAACCATTGCATCTCATAGACGTGATTAGGTTGCAAGACTACCAGAAGCCTTGTGGGCTTACAGAATGACATAGAGAAGCACTACTGGCTATTCACCATACCAATTGGTGTTTGGAAAGGAACCCATCTTTCCTATAGAATTCGAAATCCAAACACTACGAATAGCACAAGAAGTCGGTTTAGATCTAAACGAGGCACAAATTAATAGATTACAGCAGATCAATGAGCTAGATGAAATTAGGCTCTCTGCCCTCCAAAAAACTGCATTAATCCAACAGCAGCGAGCTAAATGGCATGATGCTATCATTAAAAATAAAGTCTTCCACGAAGGAGACTGGGCACTTTTGTACGATTCCAGGTTTAAGGATTTTCCCGGGAAACTCCAGACTCATTGGCTGGGGCCATATGAAATCCAGAAGGTACATGATAATGGCACCCTTACTCTAACCACCATTGATGGATCTGGATATTCCTTCAAGGCAAATGGCCACCGAGTTTGACTATATCGTAAACCACTTACTCAAGAATCCTTCTATCAACAACTATGCAAAAACTCCAACATGCAAATTTTGGAGGAGGAGAAATCCTCCTCACCTGTGATTCATTAAGTGATTCACTGGTTTTTACACTTTGTACATAATTTCCTTGTTTTGTTAAATCATTTTCTGTATATATTTGTGTATTAGCACTTTGTTGTTCCTTTTCGAAGCAACAGCAATTTTATCGTTTTTACTGTTTCTTTTTTTCAAAAAGAACAGTGCTTACATTTTTTTCCTTCTGTTGTTCCTTTTTCAAGAGGAATGGCACTGTCGTTTTTGCCGTTCCTTTTTGGAACAAACAACATTCATGTGCACTATGGTTGTTCCTGCTGTTCCTTTTCCAAAGGGACAGCATTTTCATTTTGTTGTTCCTTCTCCAAAGGAACAGCACCTTTTGGGCCAGCCGTTCATTTTTTTATTCCTTTTTCACTTTCATTTTTGTTGTTCCTTTTCCAAAAGAACAGCATTTGTGTTTTATGTCGTTCCTTTTCCAAAGGAACATCACTTTTGATTTTTGCTGTTCCTTTTCCAAAGGAACGGCATTTGTGTTTTCTGTCGTTCCTTTTCCAAAGGAACAACACTTTTGATTTTTGTTGTTCCTTTTCCAAAGGAACGACATTTGTGTTTTCTGTTGTTCCTTTTCCATAGGAACAACACTTTGATTTTTGTTTTTCACTTTCGAAAGGAACGACATTTGTGTTTTCTGTTGTTCCTTTTCCAAAGGAACAGCACTTTTGATTTTTGTTGTTCCTTTTCCAAAGGAACGACATTTGTGTTTTCTGCTATTCCTTTTCCAAAGGAACAGCACTTTTGATTTTTGTTGTTCATTTTCCAAAGAAACGGCATTTGTGTTTTCTACTGTTCCTTGTCCAAAGGAACAACACTTTTGATTTTTGCTATTCCTTTTCCAAAGGAACGGCATTTGTGTTTTTTGTTGTCCCTTGTCCAAAGGAACAGCACTTTTGATTTTTGCCGTTCCTTTTCCAAAGGAACGGCATTTGTGTTTTCTGCTATTCCTTTTCCAAAGGAACAACACTTTTCATTTTTGTTGTTCCTTTTCCAAAGGAACGGAATTTTTGTTTTCTGTTGTTCCTTTTCTAAAGGAACAGCACTTTTGATTTTTGTTATTCCTTTTCCAAAGGAACGGCACTTGTGTTTTCTGCTATTCCTTTTCCAAAGGAACAGCGCTTTTGATTTTTGTTGTTCCTTTTCCAAAGGAATGGCATTTGTGTTTTCTGTTGTTCCTTTTCTAAAGGAACAACACTTTTGATTTTTGTTGTTCCTTTTTCAAAGGAACAACACTTGTATTATTTTTCTCTTCCTTTTTGAAATAACAACATCCTCGTATTCCTTTTACTTATGCTTGTTTCCCGAAAGATGCCTGTTGTTCCTGCTGTTTCAAGTCTTTTGGAACACAGCTATGCACTTATGCAATGGATACAAAACGACAGCATACTAAAATCAGTAAATTATATAAAATCGCTATTTTTACAAGAAATTGCTCTCAATTGGTAAGAGGAAAGACGGAAGGACACACTTATCCATTATTTTTGTTGTCACTATTCTACTAATTCTGATTTGATTGGTTATCTTTATCATGTTGGTTCCTTTTAAGTTCTCATAATCTTCTTTGATCATTATTCAGGAATAAGAACAAAGGGGCTATATGTTTCTATTGAGATGTTAAGACTTCTTCCACCATTCCTACTCTGAAGGAGTGTTGAACCACCCTTTGTGTATAAATAGGAAAGTAATTTATGAAAGAAAAAAGAAGGAAAAATGATGTTTATATGACTTTTTTATATAAGTTGTCAAATGCAGGATAGGGGGTCCCATCAAGAGCCAACCTACCATGTTCATAAGGAAGAAAGTGAAGTGCCATTCCCACTATGGCCACCACACCAGGGATATGGTCCAAGAGGCACATCAAAAAATAAAGAGTCCTTGGAACAGGAGGTCTCAGCATGAGCTGGCCTGTCCACCTTTCACTCCTTCCTGGTGAATGGCATTATGGCTAACTGGTCACCAAGCTAGCATAATGTCCTACATTTTTACACCGCACAACACTTCCTAAGCATACACAAAGGATCATGGTTCCATGGGTGAAACAAACAACTCTGCCAAGGTTATGGACACCTGTCGGCAGCAGAGCTCTGTTAATGGTATTGAAGTCACACAACTTATACACCAATAGGTAATCATCAACACCCTTCTGTCTCTTATACCTTTGTAATAAGTCACATAAGATTATGTATATTATTTCCTGAACCATTAAACACATGTAAATCTATTATCACCAATCATGACAGAAAAAGTTGACAATGACCGCATTATACTCTATGTGCACGTCAGCGGTCCTATCCTCCCAGCCTCGTATCAATTCACAGCAATCTCTTACTTGTTAAGTGATCCGACTATACACCTCGATTTCGGTAACCTGTCACTTTTGTAAACATGGCATGTTGCCATACGATGTTCCTTTATGACTCTATCCCAGGGTAGATCGGCACACCGCTCCCTTATTTGACAACCGAGGACGGCCTATCACATTGCGGGGGGGGAGGTTAACCTCATCATTTGCTGGTATGCGTGTCAGACTACTATTCGGGAAATTGTGTACTTGGGAATAGCAGGGCTCAATGGTATATTTTTTTTTTTTTTATTTGCATGGCTTGCTGTTCCTAAGCCATTTTTGTAGTATGCTCTGCGGCAATTAGTAAGTGACTCGGGATTGAGCGAGTCCTATTGTCTTGTTAGTTTATCTGTGTTCCAATAGTTTGAATAGCCTGCTGTTCCATTGTCATACTTTGATATTTTACAGTGAAACCAAAATCATGGGAGGAAGATCAATTCGAAGAGAACCATAGGTATTGACAGTCTCTGATGTTGCACGAGAAATCCTGGCAAGAGTAGGTTGGTTAACCTATCTCAATCATTTACAGGAATCCAATGAGACCGTAGCAATAGAATTCTTGCAGAACTTGCAAGAAGATCACTCCACAGTAAGGGGGAGACACACAGCAGTCACTGATGACATAATTGCAGAAGTCTCGGGACTGCCAGCCACTGGACCTGTGTGGATGTTAAAGAATGAGAGACTGCAAAATATCATAAAAACCTTCCAGGATGAAGGCCAAAACCTGACAGTCAAAGGAAAGGGGGTTCTACCAGCAGCATTAAGAGAGCTGTGGGAAAAATTGGCAAAGACCATCCAAAGCTACATCACCTGTGAAGGCAGAAAAGATGTGGTAAGACCGCGACACCTTAAACTTTTAGCCGTATTAAAGCATAAATGCTCTATAAACTTACTTGCATTTTTAAATTCATTACTTCATGATGTTGCTCGAAGCATGAAAAAGGCACAGCATGTAGAATCAGTTGTAAGTCACCATGGGCTGATACAGTTGATAGTTAGCCATAGCCTCACCCAGCAGCAGAGCAGCTGGGAAGAGCTAATTGCCATGATAGATGGGGGATTGACTACCCCATCCGCAAAACGTAAGCATGCCACCAATACACCAGATCACCCATTGAAACGAAGGAAATCAGTCCGATTGGCACAGATTAAAGGGAGGCTGGAAAATTCCTAAGGGGATACTAGCCAACCAGTAGAGATAGATGATTCAGGGGATGAGCAACCCCCGCAATTAGAAGGAGAAGAAAATGAGAAAGGAATGCAAGGAAATGAGGAAGGAGAAATGGAGGAAGAAACCGAGCAACCTAAGCAGGAGGAGGAAGAAACAGAGCAACGTGAAGACAGCCCATTGCAAAATCCATTGCAAGAAGATGAATTGGCCAAAATTTTGGCCAATATGGGTGAATATGCCCAACCTCTTAGCCCCCCAGACCTCCATGTTGAAGAAGAACCAAAAGAACACTCTGCTCAGGATAAAAATGCACCCGAAGAATTACATGATGAGGAGGTAGAAAAAGAGAGTCAACCTATTCATGATGAAAGTATGACAGGAGAAAAAAGTGGTACAGAGGAGGAACAATCGGTTCCTAGCCAGACTACACCGAAGAAATTCAGGAAGAAGAGGAGGTGGAAAAAGAAGTCACCCAGGAAATAATAGAAATGGCTAGGGTTCTTACCCCTGAGCAACTCGAGCAGAGTAACGAAGGAGCACCCCAAGGAGAAAACCAGGGAATTGATCGAGATAATAGTCCAGGCCCGAGTAAACAGACAGTTGTTCCTTCTAAGGAAATAGAAGAAATTAAGAGATTACGGAAAGAACAGCAAAGATTAATGAATGTGATAGTTCGACTTCGACAACAGATCAGGATTTTGAAAATGAGGAAGAGGGTAAAAAGGACTTCGGGGGGAAAACATGCAACCACTCCAGCAAGACCCCTCAAGAAAAAGGTTCAAAGGACTCGAGTTCACCCTGCTATTCAAAACCCTGTTGAAGAGCACCCTGTTGTTCGAAACCTTGTCGAGGAGCAGTCTGCTATTCAAAACCAAAAGGAACAGCATTCAACTTGTTACCCATGTTGAAGTACAAACAGATGATATATCGGCTTGTGACAAAGAAGTGCAGACAGAGGCACATCCCTCTAAAGAAATGTGAACCATAAACACAAGACGATGCGTGGGACAATGATCCGAGGACAGTAACCCTACGAGAGGGTTTGATGCAAGCTCAGCAAGCATCAGAATAACTCACAGAACAAACGGTTCCTCAAGAAAGGTATGAAGAATTACAACAACAGCTAAGGAATGTCAATTTATCTGAAAGCCAGGCCTTTGAA